>OVAN01004966.1:0-24562 GCA_900406275.1 Anastatica hierochuntica | reverse complement strand
GTCAAAATCACTTAGTCGCGAAACGGCCCGAAAGGGCCCAAACCGCGATAAAGTCCACTTACGATTTTGGGCGAAAACCGGCCCACTTACAATGACGGCTTGCCAGGGTTTTGCGAAAATGTTAAGTTTCGAGAGGATAAGGAAGGATCTCGAAAAGAATATATGCGAATCGGGGAAAAGGAATATTTCCAAGAGAAGATATGCACGAATCGGGACAGAAAAGGAAACGAGTCAAGCCCACGAAGACCTATATAAAGGGTGCGAAGGGAGAGAGATAAGAGAACAAATTTTTGTCACTNTCGAGAGGATAAGGAAGGATCTCGAAAAGAATATATGCGAATCGGGGAAAAGGAATATTCCCAAGAGAAGATATGCACGAATCGGGACAGAAAAGGAAACGAGTCAAGCCCACGAAGACCTATATAAAGGGTGCGAAGGGAGAGAGATAAGAGAACAAATTTTTGTCACTACAAAACACTTAGAAAAAAACTAGGGTTCTTACTTTGTTTTCGTTAGCGAGCTGCTTCTCAACTAGGTTACGAGTCTACGCTGTAGTTCTAGGTAATCGTCGCCAACAGTTCTTGCGGCCACGGTTGAACACCGGTTGCGCACGCTCAGACCACGAATTCAAATAAGATCCCTTATACTTTCTTCGTAATTTGTATGTTTCGATTGTTGTTCACGTTTTGATTCATGATTCTCTTTTCGTGTTCATACGGTTCTTCATTACGATTCCTGTTACTTTACTGTCATTTTACATATCTCGCTTCGCAATCTTTACTTTCTTCGCAATTTGTTTCGTTTTATCTTTACTTTTCTATTCATCTCAATTTCATCATACGAATCTCGTTAACTTGAATCTCGTAATCTATTCGCATATTCATTTTACTCACGCTTTTTGTTTGATCTTATCTTGCAGATTAATTTCGTATTTCTTATCTATTAACTTTCGCACTCACTGCCTGATCTGTCGATTTTTAGCCACAGAGAGTCCGTGAACCACATAACATTGACAGTGAGAATTTCGGTTCACACATTTTTCGTAACCTAAAGCTCTGATACCAATTATTGCGTAAATATCAACGAGTTAACCTTAACAAGAAGCTAAGTCGCAGAGAGAAAACGAGTTGAGGTCAGTGGGCTGAACCAAGGCTTACCACTGAAGATGCTTTCAAAAAGTGGGAGAGAAATGAAGAATTGTCCAAATTTTTTAGGTGGCGCTCACATTTCATTTTGGAGATCCCGACTGAGCCAAAAACCGAAGAAAACTTGGCAAAGGCAAAATCAAGCTCCGCCAAGCGAACCAAGCTGTAAAATTGATGATTCACCATTACATATCATATGGAGAAGGCAATGATTAAGAAAAACCAACCCTAGAATGGTCCCAAATCAAATAAAGGTGATTTTTCATCAAACGAGTCAAACCGAGCTTCTAGAGACCAAACTCGGCCAAATCATACAAGGTATGAGTATCAACCTTTTAAAATTTATTTTTACTTATAAAATATGAAATTTTGCAGCAGACTTTCAATTTGACACGATGCACTCTTCACGGATTTCAAAACCGCCAAACGAGCGAAATTTCAGTTTACCGAAACATCACATATGGTCGTGTCTATTCTCCAAAATTTCGTCCAGTAGCTAAGTGTTTCCTATTCCTTGTATTTTTCATTAGTTATCGGTACCTTCCTTACTTGATTTTACACCAGGATGGTGTAAGTTAAGTCTGGGGGGATTCTTATTGTTACTAATGCTTTATTTTCTTTGTTTTTGATTTTTTTTTTTTTTGGTCACGTGTTTTTGATTTTTTTTCTTTCTTTTTGAGTCGTTTTTAAAAAAAGAATTCAAAATAAAAACATTTATTGAGTCAAAATCAGTCCAACACAAACTTAACTTTGAACTAACCATGTGACTAATGACTAGTGTCCCTAGTGTCATTGTTTGACTGCAGTTTTACCGAATGAGATATCCCAAATGGATCAGCCAAATAGGGCACCATATTATTTGATATCCGGGTAATCCTTAGCTCCTCAAATATTTAATGAACTTAATTTTCTCTTATTGGGGTTGGGTGTACATTAAATCAGAATCCTCTTCGGACCTAACAAAATTAAGTCTACAGTTCCCCTCTTCATTCCTTAATAAAAACTTTCAGCAAAGTGCTTGTGCTTATTATGAATTTTGGAACTAATAAAAATCGGAATGTGCTTAAAAAAGAAAAGAATATATAGATCGATAAAAAAATAAAATGATACCCTAGAAAAGTAGAAAAATCGATTCTCAAGAGGTTGATAGAAAAAATAAAATGATACTTTAGAAAAATAGGGAGAAATCAGCTTCTAAAAAAGCATTTAAAAGTGAATAAAGAAGATGAAATGAATCAATTGTGGGTTGAAATTGTTTAGGATCTCATTTGAGTTGAGTCTATGTGTTATTTCATCGATACTCTCTCGAAGAGACCGCACCCTGTAGATTTAGGGAGAAGTGATGGAGATACTAGATCTGTCTTGTTGATTGTGGCTTGAATCAGGAACGTTGCTAAAACTTATGATGAATACTTGGGGTTCAACCTAAATGTCAATGCAGATGTTAGTAGATTTCGTCATTCTAAGTTGCCATTAAGTTTAGAAGGTCCAGATACGTTTCCATGTTTTCAAACCATTTCTCTGTTCTTCATTTTTTTGGTTAGAGGATAAGCAAGAAGCTAAGTCCGGGGGAGTTGATAAACCGTACTTTTACATGTCTTTACCTTAAGTTTTTATTAATTTTTAGAGATTTTTATGCTTTTCATTATCATAAATGGTAATTTTCTTGTATTGGTAGTGTTAAAAGTCATTTTAGGTCAAACAATACATTTTAGAGCAAAAGTCAGTTTTTGGACAGTTTCAATGCATCACAAAGATCATCCCAAATGAAAGCCTTCCCCTCTATGATTTTTGATGCAATTTGGACAGAGGAGAGAAGTTTGAGTTATTTTTCAAATGGAGTTATTTTCAAGGCAATTGGATCTCTGGATCTAATGTTATAAGCATTTTAGTGAAGATTGGTTCGTCTGGCCTGAAACTGGAATGTGCCCAGAAGTGAGATAAGACCGGGTTTTTACAAAAATGAAGCACCAACTTGTGCCAAAAACCTCCCTGACCGGTTCGCAGACATTTTCGCACTGGCCTGAGCAAAAAATACCTCCTACACCGGTCACAACCTATTTACAACCCCAACTTAACATAAACCAACTTTTCTTGACCTAATACTATAAATACTTGTTTTTAGCCTTTTGTGAAAGGAGAGCTACGACTTGTGGAGAGAAAGTAGACCTTAGGAGGCAGAGAACTCGAGTATACCATTTCCTTGAAGAGATTTGGATTCTAAGGGAAGATCTCTCTTTGTAATCGATATTGCAAAATTTTCTAAATCTTTGACTCTTAATCTATAACATTTTCTACTTATCATTCCTCATGTTTAAATAATATCATGATTAGTTTTAATTAGTTCACTTGTTGGATTCAGGGGTTTTCAAATGGGAATCATGGATTGATTGTTAGATTGTTAATTTGATTATTTCCTTAGGGTTCTTCATCTAGATTGTTGTTTGATGTTGTTTCTTGATTGACCATCTAGCTATTTTCATTAACGATTAATTTACTCACCAAAAGTGTTGTTAACTCCCTATGTTATAGTATCATAAACACTAACTTTCGTTGAGTTTGATCCTACACATGCATTCTAAGGTTTGATAAGTTCACAAGTTGCTTAAACATCAACTTCTATTGGTCTAAAAATATTTGATCATCTAACATTCTTTCAGACATTTAATCAAACATTTTCGGTGCGCTAAACAACCTATCTACAAAAACTAGGTGCTCAAACTAATTTCAGCATTAAGAACAATGATAGATGAAGATCCAATTGATAATCTCTAATCTAACAATCCTAAATTAACAACTCATGAAATCTCATAATAAGAACCTTAAACCCAACTATAGAACTACTCACTCATAGAAATCAAACAATCACAACATGAACTACAAAAAGATATATTATATTGAGAGAATAACAAGAATAAAGGATTCCTAATTCTTTTCAGATTGAGTATGGAATAGAATTCAACTCCCTTAGGTTTAAAAAGCTCCAAATTGATAAGAAGTCTCAAAAATAACATCAGAAAATATAACTCATGAGGTTTTGTGTTTAAATAGGTATCCGGGTCTTTTGGATCTTCAAATTGGGATGGGTTTATCTGTTGCGTTGGGACATGGATCAGTTGATCCTTGAACTACTTCCTATGCACGTGCAATCTTTAAAACACAAGGATCGGTCGATCCTTGCTATGGATCTATCTGCGAGTACTAAAGACATCATTGTGGGCTTGTAGTCAACCATGTTTAGCCTCTACGATACGAACAAAGAGATAACACTAACTCCAAATCCCAAATCACCCAGACATCTCGAGAAGGTAAGAGATCCAATACGGGAAGGTAGAACAAATGGTCCAGGATCTTCTCGCTTCTCAGGTGTGATGTTCTGAAGAACCGCACTACACTGAGTGGTAAGCATAGAGACTTCTTGCTCTAGAGTCAGCTTATCTAAAAGAATCTTCTTTATGTACCTCTTCAGAGATGGTACCATCTTGACTACCTCAAAAAAAGTCAACCGGACATGTAATTCACCAACAAGATTCTTCAACTTCACATACTCTCGTTTTTTGATCTTTTATCGGGGTCTATATGGGTATGGAGGCTTGGGAACATAGGGTGGAGGGGGTAAAATCTTCAACCTCTGGTGCATGCGTTTCAACACTTAAACCTAGATTGCCCATGTTTGTACATGGATTGATCGATCCACATGGATTGATTGATCCATGAGGAAAGATCGACCGATCCTTGTCCCTCTGGCCAGAAATTGAATCGGTTGATCCTTGCACTAGTCGAGTCCTAAACCAAATTTCCAATTCAAATTGTAATTGCATTGTGGTACTCTTTTTGATTTTTCTCCTCTTTCGCTTGTAAGGTTCTTGGTGGCACTATATTCCCAACAAAAATCTGAGCAACTTGTATCTCCAAGAACTTCATACGAGTGCTCAATGTTTCGAACTTCCCCTTGATATCACCATACATGCTATCAACTTTTTTACTGACATCCGTCTTTGTTTGACTTTCCAGCAGTTGCTTCATCATTTCCTTCAACTCATAGTCTTGGGAAAATGAAGACGCAACTCCCTAATTCAAATTTTGATACCCGGACTAATAGTTATTTATAAAGTTGCCATATTGTTGCTTCGGTTGAAAACAACTATTCCCAAAGTTGCTTCCCTGAGTTTGATTCTCACTATGATATCCCCAGATTGAAGATACTCTGGTTCTGCCCAAAATTTTTGTTCAGGAACTGGTTCTGTAGATTGAAACCTCTGTTCTGATAAATCGTACTTTTACATGTTTTTACCTTAAGTTTTTATTCATTTTAAGAGATTTTTATGTCTTTCTTTATCACAAATGGTAGTTTTCTTGTATTTGTAGTGTTCAAAGTTATTTTGGGTCTAACAGTATATTTTGGAGAAATTTGGACTCATTGGGAGCAAAATTCAGTTTGTGGACAATTTCGATGCATCAGAAATATCATCCCTCTATGGATTTTGATGAAATTTGGAAAGAAGAGATAAATTTAAGTTAGCTTTCAAATGGAGTTGTTTTCAAGACAAGTGGATCTCTGGATCAAAAGTTATAAGCATTTTAGTGAAGACTAGTCTGTATGGGTTAAAGTAGGAATGTGCCCATAAGTAAGTTCTGACCGGGTTTTTACAAAAATGAAGCACCAACCGGTGCCAAAAACCTCCCTGACAGGTTGGTGGACATTTTTGCACTGGTTTTGGCCAAACATACCTCCTAAACCGGTCCCAACCTATTTACGACCCCAACTTAACCTAAACCGACTTTTCTTGACCTAATACTATAAATATTTGTTTTTAACCTTTTTTGAAAGGAGAGCTATGAATTTAGAGAGAGAATACACCTTACAAGGAATAGAACTCGTGCCATACCTTTTCCTTAAAGAGATTTGGATTCTAAGAGCTTCTAAAGGAAGATCTCTCTTTGTAATCGATATTGGAAAGTTTTATAAACCTTTGACTCTTAATCTATGACATTTTCTATTTATTATTCCTCATGTTTAAATACTATCTTGATTATTTTTGAGTAGTTTACTTGTTGGGTTTAAGGGTTTTCAAAGGGAATTCATGGATTGATTGTTAGGTAGTTAGATTTGATGATTTCCTTAGGGTTCTTCATCTAGATTGTTGTTTGATGATTTTTGCTTGATTGACCATCTAGCTATTTTCACTTAGGATTAATTTACTCACTCAAAGTGTTGTTAAATTTTCTTGTTTAATCTGGACGAGCAAAACGTCGGTCTTCACGGGAGTACTTTTACCGAGTTTTTGCGAACTATCGAATATGAACTTTATGCTTGTTTATTCACTTGATTACCAATGACAGTTGAATAATTTAGCTGTTTTTAGACTTTAATAATTGATACTATGGTAGTAGATTGATTATCCTTGCATGATTCAAATTTTATAAACTTACCTATTTAATTTTGTGATCTTTTATCAGCTTTAATCGATCCTTGATAACCTGAGATTTCCCCAATGCCCAAGGTTTTCTCTTATTGATAATTTGGTATTGTTTACTTCTTGCTCCTAGTTTACTTAGTTATAATTTCATGCCTCACAATCCCATAAAACAAACCTCCATATTCTCGCTTTAGCTGAATTCGATTCTTACAAACTCGTAATGTGGTTCTTGGTCCTTGTGGATTTGATCCCTAAGTGCTACCACAACTACTATTCACTTGCAGCATTATGCTATTTCTCGAGGTAAAACTTTGAAAACATCAAGTTTTTGGCGCCGTTGCCAAGACCAATTCACTTAACTGCGAGTTTCGGATTAGGATTTAGTCTAAGGCTTTTTCGTTTTTTCATTTCTTTATTTTTATTTTTGTTTGTTTATTTTTTGTTGGTTCTATTTACTTCTTGTGATAGATTAAGGAAAGAAAGTACTACATAATTTCTTTTCCCTTGATTTCCCAGGAAGATTGAAATGGAGTTAAACATCAAACAATCGGAAAATTCAATTCTCCGAGTGTTTCTTACATAACTCACAATCCAATCTGCCCTGGTCAACATCTATATGTGTTTATTATCATCCATGAATTTGTATCTTGGGCTAAACATCAGTTTAGTGGTTTAGATGTAGAAGACCCCATGGATCACATCGAAAAGATCGAAGAAATTTGCAGGATAAGAAGATCCGATGGAGTTTTTGACAACTATTTGAAGTGCAAGTTGTTCTCATTCTCTCTAGTTGATAATGCTAAGAAGTGATTAAAGTATTTTTTCCCCGTCTCAATCACTACATGGGATCAATGCAAGAGAGCTTTCGCTTTCTTGAAACACTTCTACCCGAAGAAGAGATTGGAGCAAATGAGAAGGAGAATTTCGTATTCTTAACAAGAGGTGAATGAAACATTCTTCAAGGTAGTAGAACACTTCAAGGAGTACGAAAGAGACTACCCTCATCATGGTTTCACATAACTGAATTTGTTGAACTTCTTTTATGAAGGAATTGCTGAAAAGTTCGGGATGACACTCGACATTGCAAGCCAAGGGAAATTCATGACTAGCATTGATTCTCAAGCTAAAATTCTTATTGAAAATCTAGCTGAGAGCAATAAAATTTCATATCCTACCCAAGAGAGAGCTGTGGAGGCCGTAAAGCCAAATTCTGATTCCACAGAGATCTTTAAGTTGGAATCAATGGTTGCTCAACTTCCAAGGAGCAAACAAAAGTGTGTAAATCACCATGAGGACATGAGAGATGCTTCTGGAAGTGTTATTCAATATCATAAAGGTGATGGTGTCCATGGGAAGAAAAGGGAAGTTCACTACAGCAGCGGTCTAGAGAATTCTCATCAAAACCAAAACCGAGAAAACTTCGGATATGAAGATCTTCAAATGCAGCAGCAGTTCGATGACTTTGAGATGAGATTAGAATCTATTTCTCATGCCAAATACGTGGCTTTATCCTCCTTAGAGAACAAGTTTGTGCTTTTGTTTCAACAAGTCCTAAAAGGTCAAAAGAAAATGTTGAAAACATGAGCAACATGTACAATCATCTCAATGAGAAGATCGACGGGCTATATGGGAAGTTCATGGAAATTTATAATCATGTTAAGGTGTTTGATATGCAAGTTTCTCCAATGTAGAAGGTGTGAAGAGACAACATGGTTTTCTTCCCAGGAAAGCTGAGAAAAATCAGAAGCGTTGCAAGGCAATAGAAATTCAGAACAAGGAAGATGATGGCACTGAGCTTGAGAACAAATTTGTGGATGTTAATCCACTTGTTTCTGCTGATCCATTACCAATTTTTGAGTATCACGAGCCAACACACAAGGCAACGCATCAAATGAGGCTTCATAGGATAGAAAACTCGATGAACTATGTCTTCTCATGTGAAATCAATGGTGTGGATTTTCAAGAACCTCTTTTGATTGCGGAGCTATCGTAAATGTCATGCCTAAATCTATCGCAAAAAGGGGCTTAGCGACATCAAGCCTTCTCACATGTCTCTCATTATTGGAGATGCTGTGAGATCCTCAAATGGATTCGTGAAGGAAGTAACAATGCAAGTAGGAGGCTGCTTGGTTCCTGTTGATTTCCAAATTCTTGAGACAAGTAAAGACTCTATGATGCCATTTTCTCTTGTGAGTCCTTTCCTTTCAACAATGGAAGTAGTTATGGATTATCCTAATCTACGAGTTTCTTTCTTTAGAATCAAGAAGAGAGTGTTCTATCATGCAATTTCGACTAAGGATTTGATCCTTACTCCTCAAGTGTGTGCCGATGTTTTTAATGATGTTTTCTATCTTGAGGGACATTCTAAAAGGAGTTTCAAAATCAGTACCATCCAGTCATCCATGTTATATACACATTGCTAACTATCTTGCAGCTAACATCGAGCCTCCTCAATTCTTCGGTTACAATAAAAAGTTCTTGAAAGATGTGAGACACTACTTTTGGGGTGAGTCATACTTATACAAGAAGTGCTCTGATGAAATTTTTAGAAGATGTATCCCAGAAGAGGATGTATCAGGCGTTGTTTTTGCTTGCCATCGTTCAGATTATGGTGGACACTTTGCAACCTTTAAAACAATCTCCAAGGTATTACAAGTTAGTTTTTGGTGGCCTACCATGTTTAATGACACCCAAGATTTCATCTCTAAGTGTGATTTGTGCCAAAGATAGGGGAACATCAGCAAACGAAACAAGATGCCACAAAACTACATACAAGAAGTCGAAGTTTTGGATGTTTGGAGAATCGACTTTATGGGTATGTTTCCTTCTTCCTTTGGTAACAAATACATTCTTGTGGTTGTTGACTCCGTGTCTAAATGGGTGGAAGCTATAGCTAGCCCCACAAATAATGCAAAAATGGTGATAAAGAATTCCACCATCTAAACAATCTAAGTGTCCAGTCAAAAAAAGTTCTTAATTCAGTCAAAAGAAGTTTCAAAATTTTAAGAACTTCTAAGTGTCCGTATCTTTAGCCCTTACGACAAATTCCACCATCAAAAATGTTTAAAAAAATTTTGGTATCATGAAAGATTTTCTGGAACACTCCTCGACCGGTTGGAATTCACGAAAAACGAACGGATCGCGTAACGGCCAGGTAAAACCACAAAACGGACGAGAAGGAGCTTTCGCCGGGTGGCGAAGCTCCTAGGACCGGAGTGTGCCACCAAAACACATGCACCCGATGCCAGCTCCCTCCTTCCATGTGCCTCATTCTCTCCAGCACCGGTCCATGAGACCTACAACACCGGTCGCCCTCCATTTTTCATCCCCCGACCGGTCTCATCCTCCATCTGCCTCAATCCTTCGTGCCATCCATCTTCTCCCACTGCCCGCGACAATTTTCGTGTCCAAAACTGGTCACAATACTCAACCCAACCAGTACTACAACTCCCACGTCTCAATCCCACCAGCCAAGACCCATGGACCATGGACAACCATCCCATCCCTCCTAATACCTTTCCCATGGCCGAAACATATTTCGGAAAGCGTTTTCTAGACCAGATCAATTCCAAATTCATTTTTCTTCAAGGACCAACACCTATATCTTTTCATATGCATCAAATTAAGGTGACTTTATGGCTGGGACATGCAGAGCACAAAGCACACATTTGGAGCTTCAAGGATTCTCAAGCCGAGCAAATTTTTGCAAATGAGCCAAACCATACTTGCCAACTAATAAATTAACCGAAATTTTTTCCAGTACTTAATGTCGGTCATAAAGAGTATTCTAAGAGGTCAATTCGCTCCAAAAGACCGTAAGACTCAAAGACGAGGCTATGGAGACGATATTGCAGGAAATTGGAAAATAAACGAACTTTGAGGACTATCAGTTTCTATTATAGCCAAGGTGTTTTGTGATCAGAATGAGAATTATATTGAGGCTACAAAATATCAAATTAAGGCAGAGCCGCTCTTCGAGCACATTCAAAGGCATAAAAACCCGATCGAATGGACGAGGAACGCAACCGGAGAATCTCAAGTGAAATCTAAGCCAAACCAGCTATACGCCTGAGCATTTTTATCAAATACATTCAGAAAAACGTGACCACTTGGCTGGCAGAGACGATCACACGAATTTGGCTCAACAAAGGCATAAAACCGATTTATTCAATTTATTGAAAACTCTTATCTAGGAGTTGAGCCAAAGATTACAAATGAAGATGCTTTCAAAAAGTGGAAGAAAAATGAAGAACTGTCCAAATTTTTTTGGTGGCGCTCACATTTCATTTTGGAGACCCCGATTGAGCCAGAAACCGAAGAAAACTTGGCAAAGGCAAAATCGAGCTCCGCCAAGCAAACCAAGCTGTAAAATTGATGATCCACCATTACATATCATATGGAGAAGGCAATGATTAAGAAAAACCAGCCCTGGAACGGTCCGAAATCAAATACATGTTGATTTTTCATTAAACGAGTCAAACCGAGCTTCCGGAGCCCAAACTCGGCCAAATCATACAAGGTATGAGTGTCAACCTTTTAAATTTTATTTTTACTTATAAAATATGAAATTTTGCAGCAGACTTTCAATTTGACACGATGCACTCTTCACGGATTGCAAAACCGCCAAACGAGTGAAATTTCAATTTACCGAAACATCACATATGGTCGTGTCTATTCTCCAAAATTTCGACCAGTAGCTAAGTGTTTCCTATTCCTTATATTTTTCATTATTTATCGTACCTTCCTCACTTGATTTTGCACCAGGATGGTGTAAGTTAAGTCCGGGGGGATTCCTATTGTTACTAATGCTTCTTTTTCATTGTTTTGGATTTTTTTTCTTTCTTTTTGAGTCGTTTGTAAAAAAAAGAATTCAAAATAAAAACGTTTATTGAGTGAAAATCAGTCCGACACAAACTTAACTTTGAACTAACCATGTGACTAATGACTAGTGTTCCTAGTGTCATTGTTTGACTGCAGTTTTACCGAATGGGATATCCCAAATGGATCAGCCAACCAAGGCTCCATATCATTTGATATCCGGGTAATCCTTAGCTCCTCAAACATTTAATGAACTTAATTTTCTCTTATTGGGGCTGGGTATACATTAAATCAGAATCCTCTTCAGACATAACAAAATTAAGTCTACAGTTCCCCTCTTCCTTCCTTAATAAAAATTTTCAGCAAAGTGCTTGTGCTTATTATGAATTTCGGAACTAATAAAATCCGAATGTGCTTAAAAAAGAAAAGAATATATAGATCGATAAAAAATAAAATGATACCCTAGAAAAGTAGAAAAAATTGATTCTCAAGAGGTTGATAGAAAAAATAAAATGATACCCTAGAAAAATAGGGAGAAATCAGCTTCTAAAAAAGCATTTAAAAGTGAATAAAGAAGATGAAATGAATCGATTGTGGGCTGAAATTGTTTAGGATCTCATTTGAGTTTAGCCTATGTGTTCTTTCATCGATACTCTCTCGAAGAGACCACACACTGTAGATTTAGGGAGAAGTGATGGAGATACTAGATCCCTCTTGTTGATTGTGGCTTGAATCAGGAACGTTGCTAAAACTTATGATGAATACTTGGGGTTCAACCTAAATGTCAATGCAGGTGTTAGTGGATTTCGTCAGTCTAAGTTTCCATTAAGTTTAGAAGGTCTGGATACATTTCCATGTTTTCAAACCTTTTCACTATTCTTCGTTTTTTTTTGTTAGAGGATAAGCAAGAAGCTAAGTCTGGGGGAGTTGATAAACCGTACTTTTACATGTCTTTACTTTAGGTTTTTATTAATTTTTAGAGCTTTTTATGCTTTTCCTTATCATAAATGGTAGTTTTCTTGTATTGGTAGTGTTAAATGTCATTTTAGGTCAAACAATACATTTTAGAGCAAAAGTTAGTTTTGGACAATTTTGATGCATCACAAAGATCATCCCAAATGAAGGTCTTCCCCTCTATGATTTTTGATGCAATTTGGACAGACGAGATAATTTTGAGTTATTTTTCAAATGGATTTATTTTCAAGGCAATTGGATCTCTGGATCAAATGTTATAAGCGTTTTAGTGAAGATTGGTGCGTCTGGCCTGAAGCTGGAATGTGCCAAGAAGTGAGTTGTGACCGGGTTTTTACAAAAATGAAGCACCAACCGGTGCCAAAAACCTCCCTGACCGGTTCGCAGACATTTTCGCACTGGTCTGAGCAAAAAATCCTCCTAAACCGGTCACAGCCTATTTACGACCCCAACTTAACATAAACCAACTTTTCTTGACCTAATACTATAAATACTTGTTTTTAGCCTTTTGTGAAAGGAGAGCTACTACTTGTGGAGAGAAAATAGACTTTAGGAGGCAGAGAACTCGAGTAATACCTTCTCCTTAAAGAGATTTAAATTCTAATAGCTTCTAAGGGAAGATCTCACTTTGTAATCGATATTGCAAAATTTTCTAAATCTTTGACTCTTAATCTATAACATTTTCTACTTATCATTCCTCATGTTTAAATAATGTCATGATTAGTTTTAATTAGTTTACTTGTTGGATTTAGGGGATTTCAAATGGGATTTATGGATTGATTGTTAGATTGTTAATTTGATGATATCCTTAGGGTTCTTCATCTAGATTGTTGTTTGATGTTGTTTCTTGATTGACCATCTAGCTATATTCATCAATGATTAATTTACTCACCAAAAGTGTTGTTAACTCCCTATGTTATAGTATCATAAACACTAACTTTCGTTGAGTTTCTGATCCTACACATGCATTCTCAGGTTTGATAAGTTCACAAGTTGCTTAAACATCAACTTTTATTGGTCTAAAAATATTTGATCATCTAACATTCTTTCAGACATTTAATCAAACACTTTTTGTGCGCTAAACAACCTATCTACAAAAACTAGGTGCTCAAACTAATTTCAGCATTAAGAACAATGATAGATGAAGATCCAATTGATAATCCCTAATCTAACAATCCT
Source organism: Anastatica hierochuntica (assembly GCA_900406275.1). Taxonomy (NCBI): domain Eukaryota; kingdom Viridiplantae; phylum Streptophyta; class Magnoliopsida; order Brassicales; family Brassicaceae; genus Anastatica; species Anastatica hierochuntica. The sequence goes on along the minus strand of OVAN01004966.1, from coordinate 11,028 downwards.
AAATCAACAATTCATGAAATCTCATAATAAGAACCTTAAACCCAACTATAGAACTACTCATTCATAGATATCAAACAATCACAACATGAACTACAAAAAGATATATTATATTGAGAGAATAACAAGAATAAAGGATTCTGAATTCTTTTCAGATTGAGTATGGGATTGAACTCAACTCCCTTAGGTTTAAAAAGCTCCAAATTGATAAGAAGTCTCAAAAATAACATAAGAAAATATAAATCATGAGGTTTTGTATTTAAATAGGTATCCGGGTCTTTTAGATCTTCAAATCGGGATGGGTTTATTTGCTGCGTTGGGACATGGATCGGTTGATCCTTGAACTACTTCCTATGCACGTGCAATCTTTCAAACACAAGGATCAGTCGATCCCTTCTATGGATCTATCTGCGATACTAAAGACATCATGGTGGGCTTGTAGTCAACCATGTTCAGCCTCTACGATACGAACAAAGACATAACACTAACTCCAAATTCCAAATCACCCAGACATCTCGAGAAGGAAAGAGATCCAATACGAGAAGGTAGAACAAATGGTCCAGGATCTTCTCGCTTCTCAGGCGTGATGTTCTCAAGAACCGCACTACACTGAGTGGTAAGCATAGAGACTTCTTGCTCTAGAGTCAGCTTATCTAAAAGAATCTTCTTCATGTACCTCTTCAGAGATGGTACCATCTTGACTACCTCAACAAAAGTCAACCGGACATGTAATTCACCTACAAGATTCTTCAACTTCTTATACTCTCGTTTTTTGATCTTTTGTCGGGGTCTAGATGGATATGGAGGCTTGGAAACATAAGGTGGAGGGGGTACAATCGTCAACCTCTGGTGCATGTGTTTCAGCACTTAGAACCTAGATTTCGCATGATTGTACATGGATCGACCGATCCACATGGCTCGATCGATCCATGAGGAAAGATCTACCGATCCTTGTCCCTCTGGCCAGAAATTGAATCGGTTGATCCTTGCACTAGTCGAGTCCTAAACCAAATTTCCAATTCAAAGTGTAATTGCATTGTGATACTCTTTTGGATTTTTCTCCACTTTCCCTTGTAAGGTTCTTGGTGGCACTATATTCCCAACAAAAATCTGAGCAACTTGTATCTCCAACAACTTCATACAAGTGCTCAATGTTTCGAACTTCCCATTGATATCACCATACATGCTATCAACTTTTTGACTGATATCCGTCTTTGTTTGACTTTCCAACAGTTGCTTCATCATTTCCTTCAACTCATATTCTTGGGAAAATGAAGACGCAACTCCCTGATTGAAATTTTGATACCCGAACTAATAGTTATTCCTGAAGTTGCCATATTGTTGCTTCGGTTGAAAACAACTATTACCAAAGTTGCTTCTCTGAGTTTGATTCTCACAATGATATCCCCGGATTGAAGATACTCTGGTTCTGCCTAGAAGTTTTGTTCTGGAACTGGTTCTGTAGATTGAAACCTTTGTTCTGATAAACCGTATTTTTACATGTTTTTACCTTAGGTTTTTATTTATTTTTAGAGATTTTTATGTCTTTCTTTATCACAAATGGTATTTTTCTTGTATTTGTAGTGTTAAAAGTTATTTTGGGTCGAACAATATATTTTGGAGAAATTTGGACTCATTGGGAACAAAGTTCAGTTTGTGGACAGTTTCGATGTATCAAAAAAGAAGCCTCCTCTTACGGCAGCATCTTGGGTAAAGGTTTTATATCTCCGATTTTGAGATGTCTGTGAAGTTTCAACAATATAGTTTGTTCGTCGTTTCTCCTTTTTGCAGAGAATATGGTCAGAACCGATGGTTGATGAGTAGAGCGGCTGAGGAGGAGGAGATTAAGTGCATAAGGAGTACCTCTACAACCAATCGTAGAGTTCATAAAGATTCCTCGGCTTCTACTGCCCTCAAAAACTGCAATACTAAAAACGCTACATTCCTACCCACTACTATGCCCCGTGGCATCTTTCTTTACCCTACCAGCCACGACGACACCTTCCTAAACTTAAAATATAATGTGTTCCCCTGTGAAACCATATCTATTGGTGATAATGATCTCCTACAGCCTTTAGGCCTTGTGCAAGCTAGTTTTCAAAAGGTATTTACGTTTTGATTCAACATGCCTTTGGAAAGGGTATGCCGGGGCTGGCAAGGAAAGGGTAGAGAAACTAGAGAATCAACTTAAGCGTGAGAAGCGGGATGCATCCAAGGACAAGAAGCTGCTTAATTCCAAGGAAAAGGAGATAACTGAGTTGAGAGAAAATCTATGTCCCAAAACCTCCAAGCTCCAAAACTATATGTCTAAAATCTCATGATGCCAGAATGAAAAGCCCCAAAATCAGGTAAGAATATGTAAGAAAGCATGATTGTGCCTCTCACAAGGTCCTGGAGACCGGACAGATATCTCACAAAGGAGGAAGATACTTCCCTAAGGCGATATAAAAAAGCATCAAATACAAACTCAACCATCACCCACATCTAGATTCCTCCTGCATATAGTCAAGGTACATCCCCGAAAGATCAAACAAAAAGATCAATAACAAGCAACACGATATACTTCACCAGGGAGAAGCTTTTCAGAGGATCTTTTTTCCAGCCCATATCTGGGATACATAATACCCGATGAAAGCTCAAGAGCCTACTCCTATGCAGGAGACGTAGTATGAAATATGCAAAATATTGCATAAGAATCTCAAACTATTACTCTTACGTAGAGAGAATATTACATAACATGCGAAGTACTACGTAGGAAGCTCACACGCTTACTCTTACGCAGAGAGAGTAATACAGAACTTGCAATGTACTGCATAAGAAGCTCATGCCCATACTCTTGCGCTGAGAGTATATTACATAACATGCAAAGTTATGCGTAAGAAGCTTACACGCTAGCTCTTACACAAGGAGCATGGTACAAAAAATTGGTATTCCATTGTAAAAGCTTGAATGCCAATCAGTACACCGAAAGAATAAGTACAAAAGCAGAGTATTGTATCCAAACCCATAGTTTGTATAGGGAGTCAAATTGTGCAAATAACTAACCATGAGAGCATCCAAATTCCCTGGTTATCCAAACATGGACAATAGTGAGACTGGCACTTGATCACAACACCAGGTAAATTCACACCAGCACCGACCGATAAGAGTGATGCTTGCCTCACCCATATGAGGTCGAGTCACCGGCACATGACTAATGACTGACAGTGGCTTACCTGCAAGAAGCAGAGTGTATCACCTTACAGTGTTAGCAAGTTGCATACTTTTGAGTGGCAGGTTGTAACATCTCTCGGATATTGATAGTGGCTTACCTCCGGGGGCAGAGTGCATTGTCATATACAATTAAGAACAACTTTCTAACTAGATTAGAGCTTGAATACAATTTTTGGGGTAGATGAGTGGGTCGTATTGGGTAATTAAGTGTTCAGATGGGGGAAAGGGCTTGGGAAATGGCTTGCCGGGTTTTGGTTAGGTTTCCACCGGTGTTGTACGTAGGAATCGTCGCGGCCGAAGGTGGAGTGGGTGGGACACAGAATAATGGGGTAGGGGAAGGCTAGCATCGACCGCGATAAGATTTTGGGAATGTGACCGGTACATTTTTTCCTTTAACTGGTGACAGGGAGTGGGAGAGGCAGGAGGTTGTTGGTCTTGGCACCGAGTATCGGGAATCTTCCCATTGGTTCGAGTCAAATTGGCATGGACGACCGGTGGGAGTGGTGATGCCTGTGGGGAGTGGCATCGGTAGGCGAATTTTGTACCACAAGTTTTTGCCGTGGATCTTGTCAGGGTCAGTGGCGTGGCCTTGTGGCCTCATGTGGTTTGAGGCACACAAGCTTCACGACCAGTCCGGAGCTACGGCTCCTATTACCCAGTAAGATGATCCTAACGTCCCGAACATGTTCAAATTGATTTTTCAACAATTTCCTTCCTTTCCAAAGTAAGTTCCTATGAAAAAAAGTTACTAAATACTTATAACACCAAAATTAACCAACATATTCCTAGAATCAAAGTCTAAAAATCAAAACCAAAAGAAATTAAAAAAAATAAAACGTATGGGTTGCTTCCCATAAAGCGCTTGTTTCAAGTCGATTAGCTCAATTTCTAGACATTTTTACACGTGATGATGCTCCTGTGGAGAGTTATAAAAGATCTTTGCCAACATGAACGATATTTATATGTCCATTTGGCCAATCCATTATTGCTTCTATTGTTGCTAAGAAGCTCCTTCCTAGTATTAAGCTCAATGCATGTCTCACTGAGGTTTTCACTATTTGAAAGTCCATGGGTACGAGATTTTCGTTTACTTTGATTAGAGACGCGAATAGGAAAGCTTGCCTGCGGGCCTGGCTCAATAAAACTTAGTGAAGGGCGAGTTTGACCAGCAAATTTAAGACCCGTTAATTTGTGGACTTTACTGGTGAGATCCACATGGTTTTGGGTCAGAAGCAGGATGAGCCTGCTTGGACCTGCGGTAAAGAGTGGAACTACTTTACTTCCTTACTTTATCTCCTGCTCCCTGACAAAATTAGCAGAGAGAAATGGCGATTACGGAGCTTAGCAAAATAGTTTCCATTATTGATAGATCGTCATTGACGATTCTCGTTATGATCCAATTGAAGTCATGATCTAAATTTCACACAGGGACTACACAAACATACCACAAAGATGCTCAAGATGATGGAGAACGAGGGTATTGAACCAAGTCTGATAATGTTGAATGTTTTGATTAATGCATTTGGAACTGTTGGGAAGCACATGGAAGCTCTAGCTATTTATCACCATATTAAAGAACGTGTATGTATATCTAATTCTTGTACATTCCATGCTATTGAACTTCTAATACCTCCCCATTGTCATCGTTGAATTTTATGCTCAAATAGGTTAGTTTGTCTTCTTAAGGGATTCACCCCGATGTGGTTACCTATAGTAAACTTATGAAAGCATTCACTCGAGCAAAGTGAAAAGGTATGTATATCCTATTTGGTGCTTAATATCCTTTTAATCTCATATTCCATCACCACTAACATTCACTGAGTACATTTTATGTATTGGCAGCATATGTTCTAGAAATAATGCAGCCGATGGGAAAGCAAGACAACTATTGCAAAATGCTCTTATGTTGATAAAAGACATTAACTATTTCATGGCTTGGTCATTGGTGAGCTCCAACCTTTGCTCCTTTTAAAGAAACTCTTCTAAAAACCAGGTCTTTTATGAAAAATCAACTCATTCATGGATATCTTTTATGTTCCTTATTTTCTTTTGTTTTGGTGGTGATGGACTTGTAGTGATGATTCCCATTATCATCATCATGTTGTTTGTTGCTTGTTACCATGGTTGCTAAGTTTTGCTTTTAAACCATTAACACTTGCAGAATCTCATACTTTTCATGTTAATGTATTGGCTTTGGTTTTGTCTGCAGGAGAATTAGCCATAGAACTCACCATCCGAACATTGGACATGTTGAGCATCCTGTAAGCTTTGTTTTTCGATTATCTTGTTTCAGTCCCAATAAATCACGACTTATTATGATTTATGAGGAAATAATAAATAAAAATTAATTTCAAATCCCTAACAATTTGACCTAAAGTTACGACTTATTCTCAGGAAAAACCATACAAATAAGCACAAACTTAAACTCTAAAATCTGAAATGTTGAAAAGGCGACATAGCATAGATGGATCTCAACTCAGACTCTCTCGAGAATGTGCAGTCATTCAACTTTGAGACTCAACAATTCATAGGAGCTTTAAATGCAGCAGCTGAGATTGGTATTTCTGACGGATATCAGCTGAATCTAAGTAGCAAAAGAGGGTTGGTTGACGTTAATGATGATGAAGATGATTTTGGTGTTAAATTGTTGAGTCTGCCTCGGAAACAAACCAGTTTTGGAACAGGTAGAGTCCCAAATTTAAAGAAACCAATGCTCCAATCTACTCTAGATGGTGGAATAGGATCATCTTCAAAATCACAAACAAGTAAAAGAACACAACCTGTTAAAGATACCATTCGGGGAGGGAGAAACACATGTATTACTCAAAGTCATGCTAAGAATAAGGTGTTTTAGGCTGATTCAAGTCAACAACATACGAAGAAAAAGACTCAAGATGAGCAGATTGATGTTGATGCTGAATCTGATGAGGAAGAAACTGAGAATCAGCATAAGGAGACTCGTCACTGGTCGGAAGTATGGAAAGATTTTGTTGTGGTTTGAAAAGAAAATGGTGAGAAGAAAAGTCGTATGGAATCACTACAAGAAAGAGTATGCATGGAGCTCCCACTCACATGGAACAACTGGTTTGAGAAGGCATCATGATAGATGCAGTTAGTATCCAAGTAATCTCCTAAACATGATCATCACGGCTGATGCAAAAAATACAAGCACACAAGTATGATAATGATGTTGTTACGCAGCTCGTCGCTAAGACAATAATTCAACATGACCTACCATGCTCTAATGTTAACTATGAAAAAGTTACAAATACTTGGAAATACTTGAATGCTGATGTTAAATTTATTTCTGGAACGCGGCTGCAGCAGATGTGTTTCTATTTTATGAAAACGAGAGAGATACATTGAAGAGGGAATTGGAAACACTAGTAGAAAACACTGGTATAGCCACGTTTTAGCCACGAAAAAACGTGGCTATAGGATCTTAACCTTTTGTGGTTAAATTGTGGCAAAATCATTCATTTAGCCACGAAAAAAAAAGCCATGATCCTGTAGCCACGAAAAAAAGCCATGATCCTATAGCCACGATTTAGCCACGAAATCTGTCGTGGCTATAGCTCTTTTTTTTACTAGTTAAAGTTTTCCTGGAAGAATAAGTTTAACGTCTGATTTGTGGTATGCAATCACACATGAAGGGTACATGTGTGTGACTGAACATTATATTGATCGTAACTGGAAATTGAATAACAAAATATTGACGTTTTGTCCCCAACCACCACCAAATTCAGGTATGAATGGGGAATGGGGAATAGGAAGAAAAGTGTTTTCTATCACTTTAGACAATGCTACAAGTAATGACTCAATGCAAGATTTTATGAAATCACAGTTGCTTTTGTGTAATGACTCATTGTGTGAAGGTGAGTTTTTCCATGTCAGATGTGCATCTCACATACCGAATCTCATTTTCCAAGACGGTTTGAAGGTTCTTGGTGACTCTTTGCACAAAATAAGAGAGAGTATAAAGTATGTAACTGCATCAGGGTCGCGTGAGATACTATTTAGAAAATGTGTGGATAGTATGGGTTTAAAGGTGAAAGTTGGTATAATATTGGATGTGCAAACCAGGTGGAATTCAACATACTATATGCTTGAACGAGCTATCAAGTATCGTAATGCGTTTGTTAACTTGCAGAAATTTGATCGGAGAAACTATAAGTTCATGCCAACAACTGAGGAATGGAGTAGAACAGAGAAGATTTGCGCTTTTTTCAGCCTTTTACTGAGATCACTCGTTTGATGTCATGTTTTAACTAACCAACTTCGAACTTGTACTTTTATCAGGTCTGGAAGATCCAAAATTGGCTCCAATTGAATGAAGAGAGCGAAGATGAGATTGTCAGACATATGGTCATACCGATGAAAGAGAAGTTTGATAAGTATTGGGATAAAGTAAGTGACTTTTTCGCAATGATATCAGTCTTTGATCTACGCCTTAAGCTTACACTTGCGAAATATTCTTTTCGAAAGCTTGACATGAGGTCACGTGTTGAAAAGGTGGAAACTTGCGTCTTAAGCTTCGTACTTTGTTTGAGTTATACGATGAAAAAATCAAAGTCTACCTCACCTTCAACAGAGCCACATGAGATTGACAAACAGAATGTTCATGTTGGAGGACCAAAAGAAACATTTGAGAATTATGATGTTAGTGATTCTTACTTCTTTATACATTTTAAAATTTCACATGAATTTTTTATTAATCTTACCATAAAAACATTGCCGGATTTCTTTGCGTTTTGTAAAATCGGTGTTGTTGCAAGTGGGAAGACACCTCTCTAAACTTATCTTGACGAACCTGTGCTTGACATGAGTAATTTTGAAAGCTTGGACATTCTTCAGTTTTGGAAAGATACGACTCATAGGTATGGTGATTTATCATTAATGGCTTGTGATTTGCTTAGTATTCCTATCACGATAGTAGCTTCAGATTATTTCTTTAGCATTGGTTCCCTAGTGCTAAAAAAATATAGGAGGCGTCTACTTCCAAAGAATGTGCAAGCTCCGATATGTATTAGGAATTGGCTAAGAGGATTTGAAGCTTATGAACATGATAGATGTATTAATCTTAACATATATTTTGTGTTTTATGCTTCAATATATTTCTAACTATCTTCAATTATTTATATTTGCAGAAGATGAAAAAGATGGTAAAGGAGAGACACTACCATCGTTTGAATCCATTACCAATGATGAAGTTGAAGAAGAAGAAGCTTTATTTTGTTTTTATTGACATATGAGATTGTTTGCTTTGATTTGGTGTTTGATTTTTTTTTTTGGATTTAGTAAACTAATGCTTTGACTATATCTTATGATTTTGAACTTATCAAAACACTTACGACTTTTGTTGATATACAATAATGCTACTTGTAGACATTAGGCATTGAAACCTTTGAGTTTATAATGTCTAGACTCAACAAACCTTGTAAGATCAAGGTTTAATTTACGCAAAACTTGTATGAATAATTGGAGATTTTAAACGTTAATAAAATAAGCATATAAATTTATTTTAACAAACTGTTTGATTTTAGAGGAATCGAAACTTATGAATTAATAACGTATAGAACCAGCACATTTTGAAATAAAATAAACCTTAATGGGGCTAGCATGAGCTTATTGTTAATGTTATAAAATAAAATTTGGTCGAATATTTATGATATGTAAGGGCTTAGTTTACGCAAAACATGTAGCTTTGAACACTTATGATTTCTGTACGTTGATACATCACTTATAATTTGATACATAAGTAAAACAAATACTTTTATAAGTGAATTTGTCGTAAGAGTTTTGATTCGGACTGACCCGTGGGCCGATCCGCTAACCGCTTGTATATTTGCGGAGCGAAATTGGTCAACTCTTCTGGAGACTGTGATCCGCGGCGATACGATCCGCAACAATTCAAATGGAATTAAGATCGCGGCGGTGCAGAACAATTGGTTTTGGGAGAGTCCAATTGACATCTCTAATTCTGATCAGAATCCCTTGTAACGCTCTTATCAGTCCTCATTGATCCGTCAATGAAGACTATGGACATTTCCGAGGGTGTTAGGTTTGTGAAACCCAGCCCTTCTGCAAAGCATGTTGGCATGACGTTTACTCCAACTCTAGAGTCGCATAAAGTGTTATTAAATGTTCATTTACTGATCGAACACTTAATGATAAAGAGTCATGGATCCTTCAATGTATGGAGAGTGGTAAGACACTTACTAGTGTCCCTGCTGTTGTTGAACATGGCTTCAATTCTCTGCATGTCTTGTATCTTGTTTTCGAAGCGAATTATGAGTTCCCACTGCGTAGCCCATGCTCTGTCAAATGTCATAGCAGCTGGTGGTTGTCTAGATATCTTAATAAATGCCTTATAATTCTCCCTTGAAACGAAGGCATTAGGTTCTCTTGTTCCCAAGTAGACATTGTAGTTCTTATGCTTAAAATGAGGTCTAGTTTTCGGTTGAGATGCTTGGATCCTTGTTATTCTCTTAAAGGGCGTGCGAGATAGCACTCCTTAGGCCAATCTTTGATCATCCAATGGCTGGAAATCAAAGGCTAGACACTCTCCCTTCAAGTTTTTAAGCGTAGTGACGAAATTGGTGGAGTTTTCTTCTTTCTCCGCTAGTTTCTTCTTGATGTCTTCAAGATGAGAACATAGAAGATCAAAATTGATCTTTATATCATGAATCTCAGAAGTTTCATACCACTATTTCGATGTTTGCCTTTGCATCTTGCTGATCATCTTCCATCTTTGTGTTAGTTTCATTGGCATTAGCTCCATTGGCATTAGACACCAATATCTGGAAATTATCTTTCAGCTCCTTTATCTTCTCATCTATCTCGTCTTTGAACCTTTTGACTCTAACATTTAGGGTCCCAAGATTCAAAGTACAAGTCTTTTGCTTAGCTTCCACGTCCTCAGCTAAAGAGTTAAGTCTTTGGTCCGTAGCTTTTACTTTCCAGATTTCTTCAAGGCGATTTTCGCCTTCATTGTGATTTTTTTCAAGTACTTGCTTGAAACAGAGATTAAATAGCTCTTGGAAAGCCTCCGCTATGTGATTTATATGCATAACCAATCCTTGAACAGTAAGCTCAAGCTTGTCAATCAATTCTTCAAGGATGAAATTCTGGTTATCTATAGTAGTAGACATTCTCTATTCCATATGGCCTTGAATCTCAAGAAGTTGCTCGGTCAAGAGTTTGACCTTGGACTCAAGAGTCTTAAAGGTCTCATAGGAACTTGGGAGATGAGATTTAGGTCGTGACACATCTGACTAATGAGTGTTTGGTCGTGGAAGTTGGTATTGTTGTTCATGAGGGAGGAAACTATGGAGACTTCGATATTTAGATCTCATTTCAATGCAGGGAGGTTAGGATCTCCCTTTCTGGACTTTGTCAAAGTTTTCCAGTGAGATTGAGTCAAGGTTCCAGCCCCTTGAAGTAGATTCATGGCTTGTACTTTGCTTTAAATTGTGCTCCATTATGCGTTGGTCTCTTGGCTCTTCGTTTTCTCCTCCAAGCTGATAACGATGAGGAAAGTATTCAGCATCCTTCATGAATTCAATTGAATGACGTTTAGGATAGCTAAACTTTCTATGATTTTCTTCCATGACTAAGAGATGATTAGGGTTTCAAGTTTTAAGGCTTAGGTGCCTTTTTTTTCCCTGAAAATCAAAAGAAACATGCACACACACACGCATGCACGCACGCTCACACGCACGCACGCACGCACGAAAGCGCGTGCGCGCGCGCGCGCACACACACACACACGCACGCACACGCACACGCACACGCACACGCACACGCACACGCACACGC
>OVAN01004965.1:0-24563 GCA_900406275.1 Anastatica hierochuntica | reverse complement strand
AGATCCAGATTTTGGAGTATGGATGGGCTTGGGAGGTCATGCAGAGACTCTCGGGGAGAATGTTCTAGCTGTCTCAGGTAAACGTGGTCAGCTTATCTGATACAGAGCAAGGTCTACTGAAAGTACAAGGTCCATTGTTTTCAAACTTCTTTTTCCGTAGGTTTAATCTTTGTTTCCTTTACTTGAGGACAAGCAAAGATTCAAGTCTGGGGGATTTGATGTATTCGTATTTTATGGGTTTTTATTATTGTTTTATTCGAAGAAAATGGTGTTTTAATATGTATTTGGTTCTTTTTGGAGTCTTTTGGTGTTCTTTAGTGTTTTTACAGGATTTAGGTTGCTTTGGAGCGAAACATAACAAATTGGACCAAAAACAGATATTTGGAATGCAGAATCATGCTGAAGCATCGGAAGTTTAGCCCTATTTGACTGACTTGCCACCGTTGGATCGATCTGAATTTTGGTCGCAAGATAAAAAAGTGAGTTAGCTTTAATATGGATGTGGTTTGAAGAAAATCCAACGGTCCGATCAAACATTATGGTCATTTTACTAAAAACCTATCATGCTGGAAATGAGGAGACGAATACGCAGAAATGAGTATTCTGGCAGAATGNGACGCGACCAAAACCACTTATTTTGAACCAGAACCGAAGATTGTAGACCCAGATTACATATTAAAACACCCAGACTCGTTTTTTAGGTTATATTATGCTTTTTCGATTTTGGAAGAACAATTCTGAGCTCTGTAATCCTTTGAGAGAGATCTACTCATCTGTACTTCGTTTAGAGAAGAATTCTTATCTCTACTCTTTGCTTTATCATTCAATACATTATGTCTTCTTCAATTTCATCTTGTGTTAATTTGATTGCTATGTGTGAGTAGTTTTCTAGTTAGGTTTAGGGTTTCTCAAAAGGAGATTTCATGATTCAGTGATTGTTAGATTGTTATATTGGGGAATTAACTTTTGATCTTCGCTTATCTCTGTGCTTAATGCTGAAATTAGATTCGCGACCTAGTTTCTGAATCCAAGATATTCAATACACCAAAAGTGATTCCTTGAATTCCTGAACCTGTGATTAAGCGAGCAAAGTGTCTTTAACCAACGACAGTTGATGTTACTGTGCTTTGTGAGCAAATCAAGCTTTCTTAGAATGCATGCTTAGGATTTGAAACTCAACGAGAGTTAGTGTCTAAGATCCTTTAGCATAGATAGTTAGCGCTACGACAGTAGGTTAATTATCATTTTGTGAATTGAGCTAAGATGGTTCTTAAATGTTTCCCCGTTAAAAATCTGCAATCCTGATGAAATGATTTCCCTGAGAACACCCTGGCCTAGCATTTTTCTCTGATTGTTTTACAACCCGTATTTGCTTTCTTCTTTTGATTTCGTTATTGCATCACTTTACCAAACTTTCTTTTCCGCCTTAGCCCGTATTTGATCTGAATATTCTTTGTACACATTGGTCCTTGTGGATTCGATACCCAAACCACTACAACATGCTTAACTGTACGCTTGCAGTGATTTGTTGGGTGAAAACCTGAGCCATCAAACGATCAGCCACAATCGAGGCAACCTCACGCTTTTTACGCCTGTACGCACGGTGAGCCTGCGATGCTTGGTTACGCACCAGTTCCTTTTCACAAAGAGAAGCCGCTTTGACCTCCTTCTTAAGGCGGGCGTTCTCTTCTTCGAGTCTCTCGGCTTTGAACTGAGCCGTCTGCGCCTCCAAGTTGCTCGTCCTAAGGGCCTCGTCCATCACGTGGAGACCTTGCAAAAAAGGAATCCTTTAAAAGGTTAGGAGCGATGTCACTTGAACGATTAGAATCATATCGTGTGCCCAAAAACTAACCCCAGGCACAAACGTGAGGCCTCCGCTTATTGGCCCGACCTAACGAATCTCGAACCAGTTGCGAGTTGATGTGCTGAGGCAACAAAAGAAGAAAGAAAGGGGTCAAATTCTGACCATTCTCCCAAAAGCGAAATCGAAGGTTGGCTCGGACCGCTTCCATCTCCGCCGAGGAGATCGTGGAACCACACCCTCTCGGACTGCCCTCTCCTATCCTTGGTAACGCCGCCCCCGTTAGAGTACGCGTGCTCGTTTTGGGGAGATCTCTCCCTCTTCAAGTCGGGAGGAAACTCGTACAGAGTGAAGCTATTCATGGTCGGTTCTAGCTCCTCTTCTGAGATCGCGTTGGGCTGAGTCTGATTCTTGTGGTACGTAACTACGTTGCGAACTCGTTGCGGGGAAAAGTAACCCCAGTAGAACTGACCGCCTCAGAGAAGGTCCTTAACAACGTAATTATCTTCCATATGCAGGGGAAGGGGATCAAAAACTTAAAAACAAAAGAATTATCAAATATCGGCAAATGAAAAGAAAATGGTCAGAGTATCAAAAGCGATACCTGCGGGACCCCATTTACGCCTAAAAGAAGAAATGTATTCGCCCTCGACAGAGGCACTGTCTAAACGAACAAAGAAGTATTGCTTGCTCCAATTGTGGAAATTGGAGGTAAACGATCGGATCACCGACATATGGTTCCTCGACTTGAGGCAATATCGAAGCAGCAGACGCGTGGCCATCGGAGATAAAAACGCCACTAGATAGTCGACGCTTAGGTTCATTCCTCATTCGTAACCCCAAACCAAGAGTCCAACAAGGTGTTGGAGACCAGTGGGCGAGAGCTGACCAATAGATAAATCGTAGTGATCCAAAAATTGGACTATGATCCCTGGAATAGAAAACCACAGTCGGCAAAACAAAAAATGTTCCTCGTAACACGTAAAGAAATCGCGATGCGGAGAATCAGCGTCCTCTCCGACCCTCGACATACGGAACTCCACCTCCTCCGAAACTCGGCGGAAATCCCGGATGACGGCGAGGGATGATTCTCGACACTCGCTCGGCCTACTGGCGTCCCTTTTAAAGGTCGATCTTGTCGGACACCTTGAGTCGGGCGGTGGAGCTTCGATACCACACGTAACCCGCCAATATTCCCTTGCTTCCTTGGGATCTATAGAGTGCGGCACGAATTCGATTTTTGGTATAACGTCACTTTCCCGAACTCGTAGGCTTTCGGGGTCGAAAATCGACGACAAAACATTTGCAGAAACTAGATCATTCGAAGCCATAACACAAAAGAAGAGAGAGAGATGGAAAGGATAAGGATTTTTTACCTTAAGCAATTTTTTGTGAAAATGAGCAAGTGGAAAATTTGGAAAGTTACTTCACTTATTTATAGAAAGAGGAATTTACTATTCATCTTCGGAATTTTTAGCCATCGATTCCCTCTAACTTACCTAACAAGCTTTAAAAGTTCGCAAGAACATTCCAATGATTCTTGCAAACTAGGGGGCTAACTGTTGAGGTCAAAAATAGTCACGACGAAATCGATTCCTAAAAGCGTGACGGAAACATCGTATCTCCTTCAGAAATAAAAATCGTGAGAGGATTATCAACTCTGAGGCTCTCCTCTAGACCAAATATCGAAGCTCCACGTCTAGCAAACCATAGGCTATCGCTTCGCAAAATCCGGTCACTCGCGAGAAACTAAACGTGAAAATATCGAAATCAATGTCCGGGACCCCCGAGAGATCTTGGTAAACGAGTTTTGGAGCGCTAAGAAGTCACCGTAAATGATGGATAACCGCATTGCTTTGGAAATACGAGCAACACTGTCGTAAAGTCTAGTCGCCCAACGGGCGACTAGGCTCATGACACGTCTAGTCGCCCGGGCGGCTAAACGCGTAAAATGTCTTCTCCCTTGAATTTCGGTTTGATTGTTTCTTGTTTTGTCTCGATTGGAGTCTCCGTTGAAGTTTTGCGGCAATAATCGTAAAGACTTTTACTTTTCCTAAAAACTTTTTATCGATCGTATAAAACGATAACCGTTAACTCGAACACCAACATTGTCTTAACTATACGATCAGTCTTATCATTTCGTGAAACCGTCACCGTGAAGCCGTACGAATAACGATTTCTCCGAAAAAAATCGTAAAAATCACTTGGTCGCTAAATGACCCAGGAAGGCCCAAAATGCGACAAAAGTTCACTTACGATTTCAAAACGAGAACGGACCCAACTGCGTCAACGATTTACCTGAGTTTCGCGGAAGATTAAAGAAAAATACGATAAAGTCAAAGTCTGAAGATAAATATGAAAAACTTGTAAAGATAAGGAATATTCTAAAAAATTAGAATATTTCCACAGAAGGATATGCTTAAATCTAGGGCGGAAAAGGAAACGAGATCATCTTACAAAGGCATATAAAAGAGGAGCTAAGGAGAACGAGGAAGGGACACACATAAATTTCTTCATAATTCACACTTAGAGCTTTAGGTTTATTTTCGTTTTTGCTAGCGAGCTGCGTCTCAATTAGGTTTACAAGTCTTACGCTGTTAAAACTAGGATACTCGCTGATAGCTCTCACGGCCACGGCTTATCACCTGTTGTAACATTCAACGCAGATTCGGAATAAGATCTCTATTGCTCTATTCTCTTTTACTTTTACTTCTTCATCTGTTTTTTTCGTACTTTTAATCTATCGTTGTTTGGCTTAGCAGAAATCTGGGACCTCAAGGAAAGTTAGGGTTTTTTGGCTTTCTTTCGAATATGATAACCGATAGTGCGAATTTCGATTCCCACAGTTATTGTCGCGCAAGAAATACTTCACTCTTTAAAATCAAGGAAAAGTTGGGCTAAATCGTATATGGTGATAAAAACTGATATTGCAAAAGCATATGACAAACTGGAGTGGAAATTCGTTCAAGAGACAATTAAGGCCATGGGTTTTCACCTCCAATGGATAAAATGGATTATAAGCTGTATATCCTCTGTTACGTTCGCTGAATTGGTGAATGGATCTAAGCAAGGACACATAGCACCAGGACGCGGGATTAGACAGGGAGATCCTTTATCCCCTTATTTATTTATTTTGTGTACAAAAATTTTAACACATATGATACAACGAGCAGCTGCAAAGAAGAATATATAAAAGGGCCAGATAAAAGGAGATGACAAAAAAAGAAGCAGATAAAAGGTGTCAAGCTCAGTAATATAGGGCCAACTGTGACCAACCTCATGTTTGCAGATGATGTACTATTATTTTGTCATGCTAACCATAGATCATGCAAAACAATAATGAAAATTTTTAAAGAGTATGAAAGAGTGTCAGGCCAAGGAGTCAATCTCCAAAAATCTGCTATTACTTTTGGTGCGAAGATATTGGATACCACTAAAACCCATCTCTGACGTATACTGAATATACATAATGATGGGGGCAATGAGAAATATTTGGGCCTTCGGGAACATATAGGTCGAAAGAAGAAAGAGATTTTTTGCTACATTGTTGAACGAGTCCAACAAAAAACAAAAGGATGGTCAAAGAAGTTCTTATCAGAGGCTGGGAAGGAAACTTTGTTGAAGACTGTGGCGCTTGCTATGCATGTGCACACTATGAATTGCTTTAAAATACCTAAAGGGATTTGCGAGGAGATTGAAGTAGTATTGGCTAGATATTGGTGGAGTAAAAGTGACAGTTAATGATCTATGCATTTGATAGCTTGGAGATGGATGGGGATACCTAAGAAGGAAGGTGGTTTGGGTTTCAGTAATAGTGAGCAGTTTAATATCGCTCTGTTAGCAAAACACGTATGGAGGGTTCTACAAGACCCACAGAGTCTAGTTGCACAAGTACTCAAAGGTCGCTATTTTCCGCATAAAACGATATTTCAAGCAGGATATGGACGCAAGCCGCCATTTGTCTGGCGATCATTATTAGAGGGTATAGATTACTTCTATCAGGAATGCGGGTTACCATAGGAGACGGGACATCAACAAATATTTGGTGTGACCCTTGGTTACCCACACATCCCCAGCGAGCACCTCGCAGAGTTTATGGTCCTCTACAAAATATCACCTTAGTTAGTGATCTTATCTGAAATAATCAGAGACAATGGGATATCAATAAGATATCAGCTAACATTTGCGAGGAAGATGTGGAAATGATTCAGCAGTTACCGTTGTGTTCTAGTCTGGGGCTTGTTTTCTTGGGTTGGCGTTATAATGATGATGGTATGTTTTATGTCAAGTCGGGGTATTGGCTCGCCTCCCACACTGATTAAGCTGCAGAATACATACGTCCCCTTGATGGTCGACGTGATCTTATAGAGTCCATTTGAAAGTGTACAACTGCTCCGAATCTTCAACACTTCTTATGGAGATGTCTCTCAAACGCATTGCATGTTGGAACGGTGTTACAACATCGAGGAATCTCAACATACACTATTTGTAAGCGATGTTGGACTGCTGAAGAAACGAAAGACCATCTTTTTTTCTCTTGTGCATATGTTCAAGTGATATGGCGTGGCTCTCACATTGCCTCCGCTGTGTTTGACCAACATGCTACTTTTGAAGATAAATTAGGAAGTCTATTACGACTTCATCATGATAAACAAGTACCTAATTTTCTTCGACAATTAGTATTATGGTTTTTATGGAGAATTTGGAAGAGCATAAATTGTCTTGTTTATCAATGAAAGCCAAGTACTTGAGAATTGGATCTATCATTGGCAAAGCTAGATACTGAGGAATGACTGTCCATTATATTTAATAAATATTTTTATTAAGTCGACTTAAAGAAATTTTCCAGATTTATATTTAATAAATACTTTTTATTTAAAAGAAGGAAAAATATTTTATTTCATAATATTATTTTTTGACAACATTTCATAATATTATATATTATTTAAATTTTATAGATTTGAATTTCATCTATTTTAATGAGATTATTTGATATATTTAGGTATGCTGAACATATGAAAGTATACAAATGATTTTTTATATGTAATTTGATAAAGTAACACCAAAATATTGAAATAAAAATAAAAATTAGAGATATAATTCATTTTGAAGATTAATAAACAATAAAATATTTTATTTATGTATATATAAAATTTATATATATGGTAATATATTAATTTATAATTTTAGCGGGACCATATATTTAGCTACGAGTTTTCTAAATATTATTATCTTATTATCTTATCAAATTATGTCATATTTTACATTGGCCCAATTTAGGACCGGAAAAATTTATTAATTTATCATATTTATTAATTTATCGAATATTAATTTATAGAGTTTCTACTGTATCCTACAAATGTCAATTGGCCTCTCATTTCTAATATTTGTTCGCTCAATCGTTACTTAATGTTTTAGATTCCCACCATGTTATGATTGTTTTATCTCGGGTCCTCTTATATTTCGTAGTGTTTGTAGGCAGATCTCCTATATTTCGTAGTGTTTGTAGGCAGATCTCCTAAATAATCTCACAAATGTTTGTCTCCACAACATGTGCGGGCTATATATTTCAACAAACTTTTTCCAGCAATTATATGTCATTTGACAATGGTGCAAATTACAGCTAAGACTAAAGACAAAACCTAACAGAATGTTTTAGTTTTTGGTTTAGTTCGGTTCACAAGTTCGATTTTTTTTCGTTTGGTTATCAGTTTGGTATGGTTCAATTCACTCAAACGGATTCTGTATTTGATTTAATTGTGTAACCGATATATAAATTAAATGCACAAATTGACGACCAAAATAAATCAGATTATAAAGCAAAAAAGTGCTACGTCATCACTTCTTTGGCGATTGAATTGGCGAATTAGGGTTTCCAACTTCTCTCGTATGCAATATGCCGGCCCGCATGGTTTCGGCGGTACTTGAGGCTCTCATCAGAAGTTTCTACCCATAGCTCTTTACATCGACAAGTTACACGCCATTTTAAATAAGATATGACCGCTTGGTGAAACATCTGTGAAGGTGGATGCTTTTGTTGTGAACAAGAAAACCATCCTACTACTGAGAACAAAGTGTTGAGAAGAAGCATGTGGAATGTTTGTGACATCCCAATTATGGTCACGAAATGATGTCCAAATGTGGACCAGATAAAACTGGCGATGAAAACAATGCCTTTTTGGATTTTTATCAAGAATGTTCTAATAACATGTATGCTTGGAACAAATTTACATGTCTAAAAATCTCTATAGGGTAGAAAATTCGTTTACATTGAGTTGTCTAAAAACTTGGAAGAAGGGCGTGTCTTTGTGGAGACGGATCTCACAAACCACTTCCTAAAGAGGGAACGTTTGATCTAGACGATGAGGAAAGGGTAACAATTACCTACGAGTACTCGTGGCTCCCTCCTAGGTGCAGATTATGTTCAAAATGGGGGTACAAAGAGGAGAACTGCATGAGTAAGAAGGAAGAATCAAAGAAAGTAGTAAGCATTCTGTGAAGAAATCGTGATATACAGGAGAAAAAGATACCAATAAAGTAGTTGAGAGTCTGGTGGAAGTGGGGCAACCAATTGCTGTCATGGCTAAGCCGGTTGTTGAACTTGTGATGCCACCAAAGGAGGAACGTTGGAGCACTCCAACTAAGAAACAAAGTCACCAGGTCGTTTGGAAAGTATTATGCGATGTGGGATGGTATTATTCTTTCAAACTCTCGTTACAACGCTCTTAGTGGGAAAGATGAAAATGGTGTGGATATGGAGGAAGAATCAAACGAGGAGAATCTGGAGGAAGGAAACAAGGATGAAGAAAGTGATGCGGTCGATAACACAGAAACTGGGAAGCAAGTTGGGCCGATGGTATTCCAGAATTATTTGCTTTGGAAGACTTCACTTGTAGAACCATTTAATTCCCATTCATAACGATCAAGGATTGCACAAGAAATACTAGCAAAGATTAATTTTTGGAGAACTAACAATTGTTCCTATGATCTAATGTTTCTCATCCTACAGTTTCCACCACTCCACACCCTAGCAACATTCATTTTTAGAGGAATTTCTAGCTTCAATGGTCCGTTTATGCCTAACACCTCAAGAAGCTTTCCACCAAAGAACTAATTATCAATCCAAAATCCTAATGCTAAAAACCTAAACCCTAGCAAGATCTATCAGATCCTACGCTAATAAAAGAGGTGAGGGACGAAGCTTTACCTTGAGTTGCGGTTGTCAAGAGCCAGAAGCAGAATCGTTAGAGCAAAGAGCGATTGCCGTTGAAAGAGGATGAGCAAAGAAAGAGAAACAAATGACAATAAAGAAAAAAAGAAAATGAAGAAAAAAGATTGAGTATCAAAAGAAAGAGATCAGAAAAGAAGACTGCTTGCGCATAATGATTCGGTCTGAATCTCAAGATAATCTTCTTTCCTTTCTCGAGTGTCCCGATATCCAATTGAACGGCTGCAATTTTGTCTCTAGTCGTTGCTATTAAATCGCCAAGGTCTTCTCTAACGTCCTAAAATTTAAATTTAAACACCAAGACGCAAGGAACTGAAAGCCCGAAGGCAAAAGAATCTCTGAAAAACAGCAAGGCGAAAAACTGCAAAATTTTAGAAGCAACAAGTCAAGGGCACAAGACCAAGACGACGCTCATATAAGCTCAAGGGTTAAAAGAAACGTCCTCAATCTTTTTTCATTCTTTTTGGAGAAAAATCACATTTGAACCTTCAAAGTAACAACTACTATCACTTTAAATCTCCAATTTTTTTTAGCAATTCAATACCTCATATTGGAAAGATTGTCGAAAGAAACCCGAACGTCTTTTCCGTAAAAGAAAAGTTGACAAAACAGTAACATCATTAGATGACGTGGCAATTTTATATTATTTAAAAATAATTTTAGTGATATTTAGTGATTTACTATATAATTAAACAATAAATAAAAAGTCAAAAAACTGTAAAAGATGAAGGAAAACGAAAATTATTTTAAAAACATTTTGGAAAATAAAAACTTAATATTGAAAATTATAAAATTTCTAATATATCAACATATACATTTTTAAATACATTAAATTAAAAATAGTAGTAAAAGTAATTTAAAATTATTACAAATATATAAATAATAAAAGAAAAAATTTAAAATTAAAGTTTCTAAAATTTATTTTGTGAACATTTTAAAATTAAAATAATCTTTTAAAAATAAAAAAAATCAAAAATATAATTTGTGAAAAATAATTAATGTTTGACTATGTTATCAAAGAAAAGGGATGAATGATTATATGTATATAATCTACAAAAATATAATTTTTTGTATCTCAAAATGTTTATTCAAAGAAAGTATTTTTTCTTTGAAAACATAGTAAATTATAAAATATTTTCATAATTTCATCTTTTAGTATTTTTTCAATTTTTTCTAAGTTTCATTTTAATAATAAAATTTTCAAGAAAATAAGATTAAGAAAATTTATATTTTAAATTTTATATATCTTGTAGAAAAAATTCCGTTTCTTATTTTTTTATTTGACAAATACTATGTTTAATAATTTGTCTACTATTTTTATATTTTATTGTATTTTTAAAATATATTTTGTGACGCATTATAATTTTTAAAGTTTCAATAATTTTTTTTCATTATTTTAAAATTTTTTAAGGTTTTTAAAATTTTTGTGACGCATTATAATTTTTTAAAAAAATTTCATTATAGTTAAAAATATTGTATTTTTAAAATATATTTTGTGACACATTATAATACTATTTGGGACTTTTGTTATTTTTTTACTACATAATTCATTTTAAATTAAGGGCTTACTGTAGGTCGCGGAAAAACCGGATATGGAAATACGATATAATAAGATATTAATGGTAACGGTTTAAATAGAGAAAATGGTATAAACGCTTTATAAAACCCGAGTAGAAAGAAGACGAGATGATTGAAATACAATTATAATAAAATATTACAATATAATATAAAATGACAATAGAATAATATAATAAAAAAATATGACGATAATTAAAATAATATAATACAATATATATGACGGTGAAAATTATGTAATAGATATATATAACGACAATAAAATATATATGACGATAAAATAATATAATAAAATATATAACAAAAATAAAATATAAAATACGAATAAAACGGTTATGGGAAAACCGAAAGAAAACGACACGGAGTCGAGATTAAAATCTCTTTCCTTAATTCTAAAAATCGCCCCGTAGTGTGACGGCGCATGCGATTCAAGAATCCCAGGATACAACCGGGTTGAGACCAAATTCGCAAGACCCGAATTTCAGAATCTACGAACTCAACGTTCTACGATAAAAACTCGGAATCGGAAAGACTTACTAGAGAACGAAGAGGAAGATCGAACTTAGAGAGTGAGAGAAAGTTGGAGAGTGTTTGTGTTTGTTTTTTGTGAGAGTGAGTTTCAAAGTTGTGAGTGAAGAATGAAAGTCCGAGAGGCTTGTTTATATAGCCGTGGGAGAGGCTGCAGGTAGAGACATCTCCGGAGCATATTCTCAGCATCTCGCCAAGTTGTTGTTGCACGTGGAGGCCAAGTCGGAGCAACAACCGGAAGAAGTTGGCGCACGTACAGGAAAGGAGGCAGAAGACTCGGTCTTCATCGTTGAAGCTCGAGGGAGACTTGGACGCCTTGTCGTTTTCTCCGCAGGGACAAACGGCGTGCAAAACAACATGATGTTTTGTTTTGTTAAGTTTTAATGGGCCAAAATCCAATAAGTATTTTTTCCAAAAAGAACATCTTTTTGTGGGCCCACATTCCCCGAGCCGAGAGCCGAGCCGTGCGATGCGGACGGCGGCGCGCGCGTGTGGGTTCCCCCAATCCTCTCTTTCACAACACACTTGAGCTTCCCTCAATGTGTTCCCATTTATATGCTAGTGAATCATGTTCTCTCTTAGCAATGTGGGACTTATTACTCACACTCATGTTATAAGTTATAACTTCATAACATTTTTTTTGTAATAGGCCTAAGCCTCATTTCTCATTCACAAACATACATTATTATACTATAATCATTTAGCCCAATAATCTAAATATTATATATAATAAAGTTCCAACACTTATCTACATACATTTTTGATTAATTTACATAAATACACTTAAAAGGAAAAGAAATTTTACATTTACATCTGTATTTTAATGGTTCTCAAATATACACCTCAAATATTAGGGTTTAGGGTTTAGGGTTTAAGGTTTAGTGATTAGGGTTTAGGATTTAGCTATTAGGGTTTAAAGTTTAGGAATTATGGTTTAGGGTTTAGGGTTTAAAATTAGGGTTTCTTTTAGTCTAGGGATATAATGGTTTTTTTCATTAAAAAGGGAGGTGTAAAAATAAAATTTTTTCAAGCAGGGATATTTTTGAAAAACAAACAATACAAAGATGTATTTTTGTAAGTCTCCCTACATTTTTAATTGTTTTAACTACAAGAAATTAATCTTATAACCATTTAAAAGTCTCTTAAATAAGACTTTTTAAAAATATGCGGTTAACAATATAGAAGAGGAAGTAAAACTGTTAAAATCGTAGAGAAAAAATAAGAAATAAAAGCATGATCGGAGAAAAAGTTACTGTAAAGATTTTAAAACATAAGTCTTTACGGTCATAATATTGATCATCCCTTTAATAAGGCTAGTGAACACACAATATTTTTTGGACATGCTAATGATACGGGCCTGCCAGTAAAAAAGGCCTAAAACTCAAAAGCGTTTTTGGATATAAACTGCTTGTCCATATGCGTGTGTGGAATATGGTTATGTCATGTGGATAAGCGTTGCCAAAGTCTTTCATTACGTTTTGAGCTTTCATAAATGATTGTCTCCAAAAGAAAATCAAATAACAATACTATCATATTCGTAAAACAAACAAACGAGAAGAAAAAGATAAATCTACGTTTGGACACGTCGAAGAGACGAATCGGATGACTAGTCTAACCAGATTCTACAAAAAAAAAACAAATTATAATATCGATCAGTTTTTGAACTTATTGTGTTAAAAAAGTAAAAAAAATAGCTTTGTTTAATTAGATTTGACTTGTTTTATTCTAATTGATCTGAAAGATTATAGAAACATTAGTTTTTAAATTAAAATAAAAAACTGGTAATGACTGATCCGGATTTTATATGCAGGAGAGTATCTCCAAACAAACAAACAAATGTTTAATTGCTAATTTGTTTGTTTTTTTTATTAAATAAAAGAAATATAAGTTTGGTCAAAAAGACAAAGCCGTCCCTTCCGCTTCACACGAGCCGCACGTGTGCTTTCTTCTTCTTCTTCCTCCCCGTCCCTAGCCGATTCTGTCTAGGGCTCCGTCTTCTTAGCTTCACAAACCCTTTCTCTTTCTCTCGCTCTATTGATTCTACTATTTTGATCGGAGGCGGCGATTTTGGAACTGTAGGTTGTAAACGGAAAGTCTTTATATCTCACCCGGTGCTTGAACACTTTTTCTTTCTCCGGCGTTTCGAATTCGAGGGTTTTTGTTCGTTGTTGGTGTGAGGATTTTTGAGTAGTTGATTTTGATGGAAGATAGTGTGGTGGATGATGTCATAAAGAGGTTGCTTGGGGCAAAGAACGGGAAGACGACGAAGCAGGTGCAGTTGACGGAGGCGGAGATAAAACATCTTTGCTCGACGGCGAAGCAGATCTTTCTTAGTCAGCCAAATCTTCTGGAACTCGAGGCTCCTATTAAGATTTGCGGTACTGATTGATGATTATGCGGAACTTTTCAGAAATTCATTTTTATAGTCATATCTTCCGATATCTTGTGCGATCATTTGCTTAGACTCCTTTCTTTGGTGAAGAGATAGGGCTAGAAACTGATTGAGTTTCAAAAATGGTCAAATTCCTTTCTTTTCTTTGATGGAGCTGTTGAGAAATGCATATGAACATGATGAATCTGTTGTTTAGATGGAATCATTTGTTTACTTGATCAGTAATCATTAGTTAGATAATAAGTGAATTAGAACTGATCATTGATCTTCACAGTGATCTTTATTTTGAATTGATGGGCTATTCGTTCTTTTCATTGACGCATGATGCTTAAAAAACATCTATTCACTTGCATATGTTCTTTCATTTTGATGTATAGTGTTGTCATATAGTAGCAAATGTGTTTCGTTCAGCTTCATTCCACATAGTAGCCTACACTACACTTTCATGTCTTTTAGGCAGCACTTGTGTAACGGTGTCGCTTTCATGATTTGAACAGGAGATACTCATGGCCAGTTCTCAGATCTCTTGAGATTGTTTGAGTACGGTGGCTACCCACCAGCTGCAAACTATTTGTTCCTTGGGGATTATGTAGATCGTGGGAAGCAGAGTGTAGAGACCATATGTCTTCTTCTTGCCTACAAGATCAAATACAAAGAGAATTTCTTTCTTCTTCGAGGGAACCATGAATGCGCTTCTATAAACCGTATATACGGATTCTATGACGAGTGCAAGAAGAGATATAGCGTAAAAGTGTGGAAGATATTTACTGACTGCTTTAATTGTCTCCCTGTTGCTGCTCTTATTGATGAAAAGATCCTCTGTATGCATGGTGGGCTATCACCTGAGTTGAAGCACTTGGATGAGATCAGGAACATTGCTCGTCCTGTTGACATTCCTGATCACGGGCTACTATGTGATCTTCTGTGGTCTGATCCTGACAAGGACATTGAAGGATGGGGAGAGAATGATAGGGGCGTCTCTTACACTTTTGGGGTTGACAAGGTCGAGGAGTTTCTCCAAACACATGACCTTGACCTAATCTGTAGAGCTCATCAGGTAGGTACTGTTCTAGATAAGTATAAGTAGCTGAGTCTCTTTGGTTAACTTTCCATCATAGAGGTCACTATAGCAGGGGACTTTGCTAACTCTCGAAGAATAGTTCTGTGATTTCTCTCTTTTTTTTAAACCTTTTGGGGTTGATTTTAGGTTGTGGAAGATGGGTATGAGTTCTTTGCAAATAGACAGCTAGTTACAATATTCTCGGCCCCAAACTACTGTGGAGAGTTTGATAACGCGGGGGCTATGATGAGTGTGGATGATTCCTTGACATGCTCTTTTCAGATCCTTAAAGCATCTGAAAAGAAAGGAAATTTCGGATTTGGGAAGAATGGAAGGCGAGGAACGCCACCTCGCAAGGTAAGAAAGATTATTTTAAAGCGTCAAATCAAACAATAGAGCTACTCAGTTTCATTAGAGCCCTTCTTACGCATCTCATTGTTTTGTTTTTCTCTTTAGGGTGGTGGAAAAGGCTGATGACAAAATCCCGTTAACCCTGTTTTGTCTGTTCGATGTTTCTTGGCTCAAGACAGTTGCTTGAGCACAACTTATTATCCAAAACCTTCTTCTTCTGCGCTCGGAACACTTAGGCAGGGGTATCTGTCTTTTCTTTCAGTTTCCTCAACAGAGTGAATATGGAATATGACTATATAAGCTTTTGTCTTTATAAGCAAGCTCTGTGAATTGAGATATACTCGCGTGTTGTTTTTGTTAAAAACATTTTAACCAAAAGCCTGATGTTTATTGTAATGGTTGGACAAAACAGCACGCTGTTTTTGTTTGGAAACATAACAATGATATAGGTGGACGATCGCCAAAACATAACAATGTATTAAGTGCTCAGAGAATTAAACAGAGAAATTAAAAAAAAAATGATGATAGGTCGACGATTAGCAATCGCAAGTTCCTTTCTTTCAAAAATGATTCCAAGGATGGAGAGGCAAAAGCTTAGCACATCATCATCAGTAACAGCAGATCACTACGGGAGATCATCACAAGAAATCGCACGTCCTGTTGGAGAAGCAATGAAGAAGCAAAACGATGCAGATTTGGTGCTTATGTGTAAAGCAGTTGCTTCCAAAGCAAGAAACTCGAACTTCGTTTCCTTCCCGGTCACAGTGAAGGATGCTTGGTTAGCCTCTGAGGAGCGTAAGCGAGATGGCTACATTTGTCTTCGCTGATGGCAGTGCTAGCGGTGGCCCCAAAATCACAGCCGTTAATGGCTATTGGGTCGATCAAATACTACCGGTTGATTATTCTTGTAAAGATCTCTTGGAGAATGTCTACAAGGCTACTTTCACTCTAGTTGATTTCAGATCTAAGGTAGGAAAAAAATTCCCAGCTCTTTAATTTTTTAGTCTAACAAGATAGTTGGGTTACTTGAAACCCAATACATAATCGTATAATCGGGAAAAAGAAAACGAAATTCAATATTATAAATACATCAAGAATCTTACTTAAAACAGTAGTGTTTAGTATCAATTATATTGAATTTAGTGACATATTTTTGTATTGCTATGAAGGCAGAACAAGTACCTCCATAGTTAAATAAATGGGAGACAGATCTGTTGGAGCATTATTAAAATAACATTTGGACTCTTGGACCAAATGGTAATTAAGACTCTACTAATATGCCACTCTAAATAAGAAATACACAAGGCTTTTCCTCAGGAAGTTATAATTTATAACATGAACGAGGAAAAAAGAAATTTCACATTGTATAGGGAAGGAGAACATCTCTAACATATATATGCGAACACATAGTAAGGAGTTTAAATGTATTGTGAAAGACAGGATGAGAGAACCCGCACGCGCGCGCAGCCGTCGTCTGGCTCGCACGCGTCGCATATGGCTCGTGGAGAATGTGAGTTTTTGACCTATTAACTTTAAAAAAAAACATCATGTAGTTCGTTTCTAAACGACATGCAGTTTCTCTAAACATGAAAACCAGTCGCAGTTCGATCTGTTAGCTTCGAGTTTTGAACTCGTCAAACCATGACCGAGTCTTGCACCAACCTCTCCTCCTTTGCGTCTTCCTCTGCACGTGCATTGTCACTTGCGCTGAAGAAGCTCCCACCTCGAGCAATTATTCCCGAAATATTCATCGACTGTGCTTCCTCGTTCGCTATAAATAGTAGCATTGGCCATTTCATTTGCTCATCACTTCTCAAGCACGAGAACACAAACAAACTCTCTCCAACTCTCTCTCTTGATCCTATTCTTCTTCCTTTCTTTAAGTAAGTTCCGAGAATATATAGTAGTATATTAGTTCGTAGATTCCGTAGTTCAAGTGTTTTGAATACGGTCTCGTTACGGTTGTATTTTGGGATTCTGAAATCGTATTGGCTGTCACACTAAGAATGATTTTTAGAAGTAAGAAAAGAGATATAAATCTCGGCTCCGTGTGTTTTCATTCGGTTTTATAAAATCGTTTAGACTCCGGTTTTTCTTCTAGTCAGTTTTTAGAAAAACGTTTTCGTTCGATCTATATGTCATTTCTTTAAAATCGTTACCATTTACATAGTACTTTTTAAATTTGTTTTATATGTGTCCTACAATCTTAATTCTAAAAGATCCGCTTTTTAACGCGTTCGCTTTAAATCGGATTTGAACTTACGAAATTTCAAAACAGGTTTATGTACGGTTTTTTAAAAAAAATTGTTAAACGCTTCTGCGAACGTGTTAAACGGTTTTTGCGAAACGTTTAATCGTTTTAAAAAATTTTCTTTTTCAGAAACGAAATTGCGAACTACTGTAAGTATATCCACGAATTGTTTCTAAACCAGAAAATAGGTTTTCGCGATCCGCAAAAAGATTTTCATAAACGGTTTTACGAACACCTTGGTGATTCAGCGAAACGGTTTCTGAAAATCCATTTAAGAACGTTGTTAACGTGTTTCATAATCTCGATTTTCAGTACCTTCAGTTTGATTTTTTAAATCGAAAACTCTATCTATAATTCTGAGTTTTTAACTCTTGATTAATTTGTTGTGGAAAAATGGCTAACGAGACCGAAACCACCAATGAGATACCTCAGGTGCTTGAGACACCCGCTCTTGATGTGTCTAACACAGATTTGGGAGGAAATTGAACTGAGACAGCAAATCGTGCCTTGTTAGGAGAACCACTTCCAATGGTTAATGGCCTGCCAGCATTCAACAATGCTCTGTCGGCATTTAGTAAAGCTTCCTCATCGGTGCCCAATGTTGTGAGCATGGGACTGATGCCTGATAAGTTTGATGGTCAGTTTCAAAACCTAGCAAAAGAAGATGTACTTCTTCCTCACTTTAATGAAGCTCAATAAGGTCCTTGATGAGGAAAAGTCGATCTTCTTTCCTGAGAACAAAGACTCGGTCTACTCTGTTTGCACGGTTGATGCCTGGGTTCACTTAGATTACTTGTGCAGGGGATAGATTCTCGGGCATCTTATTGATAAACTGTATAATGTGTATAGTGATGAGAAATTCTACAAGACTTCAAAGATCTTGTGGGAGGCTTTGGAGAAAAAATACAAGTCTGTAGAAGCGGGCTGTCAGAAGTTTACCACGATAAAATTCCTCGACCTCAAAATGGTGGACAACAAGCCCATCATGAACCAAGTTGAAGAATTCCAATTGTTGTGCCATGGGATAGCTGTTGAGGGGATGAAGATATGCGAGAACTTCACTATGAACTGCTTCATAGAGAATCTTATCCAAGCTGGTTGAACTTCAAGGAATACCTCAAACATAAGAAGAAGCTAATGTCTCTTGAAGACATAATCCAAAGGTTGAAAATGGAGGACAACAACCGCACCAACACTGGGACTCACGCTTATGAGCACACTGTCAGTGTGGCTATTCACAAAGGCAAGGCGAAGGATAAGGACAAGGGCAAAGCCATTGACAAGCAACCTCTGAAAGCCAACTCCTCAACAAACTTCAAGAAGCAAGGAGCTCCAGAGAAGAAGTTCAAAGGAAAATGCCACAACTCTGGAAAGATAGGAAAGAAGTCTGATGTTTGTCGCAGCAAAACAAAGGAAAATGATATCCATCTCACTAAGGATTACCTGTGTGCTATGGTCACTGAAGTCAACATGGTGGAAGAAAATCCAACATAATGTCTGTATGATATCAGAGCCACGACCCACATCTGCACTGATAGAAGGATGTTTTGGACCTATCACAAGAGAAAATTAGAGAAAAAATTGATGATGGGAAACACGACAAAGAGCAAGATTGAGTGTCATGGAAAAGTTGTTCTTAAGTTGACTTCAGGAAAGGAGATCTCTCTTGTGAATGTCAAGCATATGTCGACATGAGAAAGAATATGATCTCCAGCACTTTGAAGAACCAAGCTGGCTTCGGAATCACCTTTGAGATGGACAAGCTCATCCTGAGGAAGGGTGGTGTGTATCTGGGTAGGGGATATGTCAAGGACAGATTGATTAAGATGAATCTGCATGTCGTGCCTCCTAAAAATAAAAAATTTATTGTTGATGTTGCAAATGTTGCTTCTACTTCCAATGTAATCGCACTTGCGATGAATGAGAATAATCCAATTGCTTATTTGCTTGAGTCTTTTAATATTTGGCACGAAAGATTAGGACATGTGAACTACAAATCAATTCAAAGATTAATGAACATGAACCTAATTTGTAAGTGTAAAATAAGCAAAGAAAAATGTGAAGTGTGTGTACAGGCCAAACTCACAAAAAAAACTAACACCTCAAGTTGAAAGAACAACTGAACCTCTAGGTTTAATTCACACAAACTTATGTGATTTAAAATATTTTCCAATTAGAGGTGGAAAAAAGTATTTTGTGACATTCATAGATGATCACACAAAATATTGTTATGTGTATTTGCTACATAGCAAAGATGAAATCTTGGAAAAGTTCAAGGACTATAAAAGGGAAGTAGAAAATCAACTTAATAAAACTATTAAAATAGTTAGAAGCGATAGAGGAGGTGAATATGATGGACTGTTTAATGCTTGTTGTCAAGAAAATGGCATAATCCATCGAACAACCGCTCCTTATTCACCTAAATCTAATGGAGTTTTGGAACGAACAAACCGAACTCTAAAAAAAATGATGAATGCAATGTTGTAGGAATATGAGTTAGCCTAGTCAATGAGGGGGAAGCTTTTCTTACCACAAACTATATCCTCAACAAGATACCACAGAAAGTTTCTAGGAACACCTTATGAACTTTGGAAAGGTAATGCACCATCATATAAATAACTGAAAGTGTGGAGGTGCCTAGCAAAAGTAGCAGTGCCACCTCCGTAAAAGGTCACAGTCGGACCAAAAATTGTGGATTGTATTTTCATAGAATATGCACACAACAGTAATGCTTATCGTTTTCTAGTGTATAAATCTGACATACTAGATATCCATGTGAATATAGTAATTGAATAAAGAAATATGTCTTTCTCGAGCATATCTTTCCATCTAAAGATAAACAAGGTCCAAAACGGACACGTGAAGAAAGAGACAAAGCTAGCAATTCTGGAACTTCAGTAAATGAAACAGAAGATGTTGAAGAGGAACCTAGACGAATCAAAAGAGCTCATAAGGAAAAATCCTTGGGCGAAAATTTTTTGATGGTTTTTATCTTAGAAAATGAACTAAGAACATACTCAGAAGCCATGTCTACACTTGATGCGCCTTCATGAAAAGAAGCGGTCAACGGTGAGATCGACTCTATTATGCAAAATCATACATGTGAGATAACTGATATACCACCAAGGTGTAAAACACTAGGGTGTAAATGGATTTTCAAAACAAATTTGAGAATTGATGGCTCAATAGATAAGTACAAAGCTAGGCTCGTGGTTCAAGGATTCCAACAAAAAGAAGGTATCGACTTCTTTGACACTTATTCTCCAGTGATGAGAGTAACTTCAATCAGAATGTTGATAGGCATTGTTGCATTGAGGGACCTAGAACTACATCAAATGGATGTTAAGACGGCTTTTCTAAATGGTGATTTAGAAGAGGAACTTTATATGAAACAACCTGAAGGTTTCATTATCCCAGGAAAAGAAGATAAAGTCTGTAGAAAAGTAAAGTCATCATATGGACTTAAACAAGCACGAAAACAAAAGCATGAAAGATTTGACAACGTAATGATGTCAAATAGCTTCCACACCAACGAATGTGACAATTGTATTTACATCAAAAGTACTCCATACAAGTATGTTTTGTTATGCTTATACATAGATGAAATGCTTATTATTGGCAGTAATAAATATATAATCCAACAAACTAAGAACATATTTAGTGGAAAGTTTGACATGAAAGACATGGGTCTTGCAGGTGTCATTCTCGGGATAAAAATCACAAGAGCTTCTGACAGAATCATATTGTCTCAAGCTCACTATGCTGAAAAGATACTTGATAGATTTACAAATTACTCAAGTGGAACAGCAAAAACTCCTTAGAGTCTCAGCTTCATCTGGCCAAAAATTCAGGTGAAGCAGTATCTCAAGTAGAGTGTGCAAGGGTGATCAGAAGTATGATGTACTTAACAAATTGTACTAGACCCAACTTAGCACATGCAATAAATGTTTTAAGTCAATACACTAGTAATCCAGGACACAAACACTGGAAAGCCATAACTAAAGTGTTGAACTATGTACGTTATTCTAAAGATTATGGGATGCACTATGGTAAAAAAACCATCAATTTTTGAAGGATACAATGACTCAAAAAATTCAAAATCCATAAGTGGATATATCTTTACACTTGGCGGTACAGCAATATCCTGGAAATCTTCCAAACAAACTCTGTTAGCGAGATCGACCATGGAATATGAGTTTATAGCTTTGGATTCAGCTTCAGCGGAAGCAGAGTGACTTCAAATTTTTTTGGAAGATATCCCAACATGGGAGAAACCTGACTCAACATTACGTGTACACTGTGATAGTCAATCAGTTATAGCTCGAGCACAAAATATTGTCTACAAAATCTCGTCATATCAGAAGACGACATAAATCCATTAGAGAATTAATCTCAATGGTGTGATCACACTAGACTACATAAAATCAAAGGACAACATAGTGAATCCATTAAGTAAAGGTTTGTCTCGAGATTAAGTTGTAAGATCATCTTGAGGAATGAGTTTGAAGCCTACGACTGAAAGAGGAAACTTGATGGAAATTCATCTATGTGACTGGAGATCCCAAGATCTAGATTCAAAAGAAAAACTAAATCAAGCTAACTCTGCTAAGAGCACTGTGAGACTCCTGTCTATACCCAACTCCTAGCATGATAAACAGTGCTACATGTATGCCGTTAGGATAAGCATTAGCTTTTAATAATTTCATAGCTTTGTAACAGTGGAATATTACAGGATGCTTCTGAAAAGCGTATGCAAATCACCTTGTGAATGTGAAATGGAGCCGTTTGTAGGAGAATGAAGGATTGGCTATATTCTCTAAGTTGACTCATGATAAAACCATGCAAGTTCAAGACCAAAATGAACTTAACAGAGAACTAAGTTCTACGAGAAATGAAGTTGGGTTATAGTTTTTTCTCGGTTTACATCAAAATTTGGGTGGTTCATGACATCATCTTACCTCCTGGCCAAGTAAGCCTGATGGATATTAACAATGAGTGGTTCAAAACTGAAAAAATGTTACTTACTCACACAGTGGAATTTTGTATATATTCTCGAAAAGTCCTTCTGTCTAGTCTATATGATAGTCTAGCCATAGTTAGTAGAGTCTTTCGCGTCTTCATATGTTTAGAGACATTTCTATTCATGTGGGGATTGTTGGAACATTACTAAAACAACATTTTGACTCTTGTGTCAAATGGTTATAAGACTAATAATGTATGTTTGTGAATGAGATATGTAAAAGGCTTTGGCCTAATAAAATGTTGTGAAGTTATAACTTATAACATGAATGAGAGAAAAAATTCTCACATTGCTTAGGGAATGATCCTTCCCTAACATATATATGGGAACACATGGGAGGGAATTCAAATATGTTGTGAAAGAGAGGATTGAGGGAATCCACACGTGCACGCCGCTGCCATCCGTCCGGCTCGACTCGGCTCACTCGCACGCACGCATCGCATAGGGCTCTTGGGCTCTTAGGAAATATGGGTCTTCAGCCCACTAAAGATGTTCTTTTTGGAGAAAATACTTATTGGGTTTTTGGGCCATTAACTTAACAAAAAAAACATGTAGTTTCTTTCAAAACGACATGCAGTTTCCCTAAGCCTACACGCAATTCGATCGATTAGTCGAGTTTTGAACTCATCAAACCATGACCGAGTCTTGCGCCAACCTCTCCTCCTTTGCGCCTTCCTCTGCACGTGCATCGTCAATTGTGCTAAAGAAGCTCCCACCTCGAGCAAATATTCTCAAAATATTCCTTGACGTTTGCTTCCTCATTTCGTTATAAATAGTAGTCTCAACCATCTCATTTGCTCATCACTTCTCAAGCATGAGAACACAAAAAAACTCTCTCTCCAACTCTCTCTCTCTCTCTCTCTCTCTCTCTCTCTCTCTCTCTTATTCTTCTTCCTTTCTTTAAGTAAGTTCCGAGAATATACAGTAGTATATTACTTCGTAGATTCCGTAGTTAAAGTGTTGTTAATACGGTCTCGCCACGGTTGTATCATGGGATTCTAAATTCGCATTGGTTGTCACACTACGGACGATTTTTGGAATTAAGGAAAGAAATATAAATCTCGACTCCGTGTGTTTTCATTCGGTTTTATAAAATTCTTTAGACTCCGATATTTTTCTACTCGGTTTTTAGAGTTTATAAAAAAAAATTTCACTCGATTTTGTATCTCACTTCTTTAAAATCGTTACCATTTACATTGTACTTTTTAAATCCGATTTATGTGTCCTACAAGATCAAATCAATGGTCGCATTAAGGATCTTCTTCCTCCTAGATCCATAACAAGTCATACCGATGAGGTTTATGGAAAGAGACAAAGAATTTCACCGACTCAATGGCACTTCGTTGTCTATGCAATTTATGAGCAGCGACGAGGACCAATATGTAAGCGCTTACCCTGGTTTCAATGTCCTTAAGCTCCCATTTCGACAAGGCAACGATATCAACTGTAGTTTCTCGATGCATTTCTATCTCCTTGATGAGAAAGATGGATTGGATAATATCATGAAGAAAATGGCATCAACTCCTGGATTCGTGAATAATCACATTCCAAGTTACCGAGTTGGAGTTGGTGATTTCAAAATTCCAAAGTTTAAGCTCTCATTCGGGTTCGAAGCTTCAGAGGCTTTGGAGGGACAGGTTGGGGTGCCATTGTACCATAAAGCTTGTGTCGATATCGATGAAGATGGCAGTGAGGTTGCAGCTGCCTCTTGTATGGTGTTGTGCCTTCGTGAGAAGATAGATATTATGGCTGATCATCCATTTCTTTTCTTGATTAGAGAAGACAAAACCGGAATCGTTATTTGCTGGTCAAATCTTCTATCCTTCCAAATCTTCCAAAACGGTTTGTGTTGGGCCTAAATCTGGTCCATTATCTAAGTAATAATTCAAACTATGGGAAAGGCTTAAGATGGTTGATAATGAGCTCGTAATGGGCCCTAATTATATCCATTGATAGTTGGCCCTTTAATCAAAATAAAAGTAGGCTAAGGAAACGTCCGCAAAGCTAGATAGGTTCAGGTCTCGTCAAACAGAGAGCTGGTGTAACAGGTCTCGGACAAAGAGAAGAAGTCGTAGACTCAGTAAAATAAGTTGTTAAGCACTCCGGAAATCAAGGAAGAGATCTAGGAACCGTTGCAACAACCTTCAAGCGTGGAAAAGAACTATATAAGAGGAAGAGGAGGCGGACAAATTTCTTCTTCAACTCATCTTCAACGNATACTTTTAGCTACTTTTTGATTATCATTGTATTGAGAAAATCATTCTTAAGTGATACTCATATCTCTTTTCATTGATCATTCGTGACAATAAATCTCTTTTGTACTCTTAATTTCGATTATAATCATCAATACAAATAGC
>OVAN01004964.1:0-24565 GCA_900406275.1 Anastatica hierochuntica | reverse complement strand
ACTTTGTTGTTGTGTATTTCGATGACATTTTGATTTATAGTAAGAACATGGTTCNACTCATCTGAAGTCGGTTTTAGAAGTACTTAGGAAAGAAACTTTGTTTGCTAACATGAAGAAATGTACTTTTCGAACGGATCACCTTGTTTTTCTAGGCTTTGTTGTGACAGCACAGGGAATTAAGGTGGATGAGGAGAAGATCAAAGCTATTCGAGAATGGTCGAGTCCTTCTAATGTGGCTGAGGTGCGAAGCTTTCTTGGGTTGCATCAACAGGTTTGCACAAAAGCTAAAATGAGATGTACCAGGGCTCTTATACTACCATAATGGCTAGCTCAACTAATGTAAGGTGTACACGTTTCTGTAGAAAAACTAAAATGAGATGTACTAGGGTTTTTATACTACCAAAATGGCTAGCTCAACTAATGTAAGGTGTACACATTTCTATAAAAAAGCTAAAATGAGATGTAGCAGGGTTCTTATATTACCATAATGGCTAGCTGAATAAGTATAAGGCGTAAACAGTTCTCTAGAAAAGCCAAAATTAGATGTCGCACAGTTCTTATAATACCAAAATGTCAAGCTCAATGAATGTAAGGTATACACGTTTATGCATAAAAGTTAAAATGAGATGTAACACAAGTTACATGTGATCCACCTTAACTTTCGTTATTTCCTACAAATGCAAGATTGTAATTGTCTATTTGTAGGCGTTGGGATCCTCTACAAACACGGTTGTTTTCTCTGCTTCTGGACACATTTGAAGCTGAAGAGGGATGCATTCCAAAGCCATCAATTGGAGGAAGGAAAACCATAACATACGCTTGTCTAATATTTCAGCCTGCTCCATAACTGACTAAAGGGTTCTGCGACATCTGAACTGGATAGTGTAGGATCAAGCTGAGAAAGCGTTTCAAAACATTTCTCTGCTCCATGGATAATTTAGAAAGTACTCCATATCAGAAAATATCTCCACGTATTTAGGTGTCAGTTTCAAGTTTTGTTATTATAGATCAGAACACCGTCAACTTGTGCAATCAAAGCCAGAGGCAACCTTTTCCACTCTTGTATATCAGATCCTTGAGCATAACAATGACTTCTGAAATAGTTACATCTTACAATGAAGCAAAGAGATCATACCACAATGTTGAGGATGAGTTAGAGTCAGATTCTCTTTGTGACGGAGGTTTAATTCTACATTTTAAATATGTGATGGCACCGAATTCACAGAGAGAGAAGTGAAGAAGTTGAGATCTGAACAGAGTCCACATCTCATATTTCTTCTTCATGACAAGTTGACGGCAGAGGATGTCGTGGATGAGTTTGGCAGAGTTGCAGTACCGCAAACAAGGCAATTTGAACAACTTTCCAAACTAAGAAGAGAGAAATTTATGCAGTTCACGTGTGTTTGTAAAGCGTCAGCAACACACACAATAAAATTTTCCTTTGAGTAGATATTCAATCGGGAACCAATTGGATAGCAGCCCACCGCGAAAAATCTATCTAGAAGTTTTAAATAATCAAGAGAGACAAATATGTCTTCAATAACGAGAAAGAGACTGAAGAAGAAAAAAATCAAGCTTAAGAAGAAGTAATAAGAAACTTTCGAATTCCGTGAAATTCGGAATCAAACCGCCTTAGTAGTTACCTTTTTTACGGCGGTTCGTCTCTACTCGTAGAAGTCCAACACAAGTTGTTTGCCTCCACAGTGTTTGTCAATCCGTCATCGTTACTCAGTCGAAATTAACTATTGATTTGAAGGTATTTGAGGCCGAATAACAAAAAAATTAGATGGATTTGATTAGCAACAAGTGGTTTGATTTTAAGAAAAGTGAAGATTATCTTTACCACACTAACCACACAACACAAAATTGTTTCCTTATTGATATACATACATTTTCAGTATATGTAATGCATTATACGAATACATGGAGAGTTTTGTGGGAAATTTTTTTTTGTAAATCTTTAATGGCAATATCGTAAAAATTAAAACAAGAAGGGTTGAATTGAGAAGTGATTTTGTCTCTTACCTACTTTTACAAATAAAATTTTGAATTATCCACTTTTACAATTACAAACTTAAAAACAACAGTACCACCAAATCAATATGATAATAATGCTTGTGCATCTCCAAAAGATGACACCTAAGCATTTTAAAGTTCTAAAAATTTGACATCTCATCAACAAAAAGAATTAAAGAAAACTCAAAACTTTTTAATATTCCGTGTCAATTAGCTTTTATATAAAAATTATTTTTTATTAGTTTTTAATCCTAAATCTTTAAATCTCTCAAATCAAAGACATAATTCTTTAAATGACGTATTTCTTTTTCTCTTCTTCCTACCATTTTCTACTCTCAAACAATTATGACGATGAAATACAAGCTTGCAATGAAAAAGAAGAGATAGTTTATGAACATTTTGCTTACAAAGTTAGTTAGGTAAGCACAAATTAACACTCTATTTTGTAGAAAAACAATCAATGTGACTATAATTTTTACTCTTAAAATAGTTAAGGAAAATGATAAAAAAGTTGTTGAAAGAAAATACTAATATTTTATTTAATTAAAGTTTAGAATTCAAAGAAGTTTAATTTAAAATTTCTCTGTTATTATCTTTATTAATATAATTAAAATTATTAAATGATTTGATATTATTGATAAATCACAGCATTTTATACCAAAAAAAAATCGCAGCATAAATATTATTTCCCAGTAAAAAGGGCATGAGCCTAATAGACTTAAAAATGCACTTACATCACATGTACAAAAACATAAATATAAATGAAAAATAAAATAAAAATGTGCATTATATATTATCACAATGTTTTTAGTTATTATTATTGAAACAATTAACTATGTAAATGTATTAGTTTTGAACATATTGCTAAATTAAGTTTATGTGAGGAAATTTATTGCTAAATTTCTCATTTTAATCTTTTTAAAAGTTATTTTATTTAATAAAAAACTAACTAACTTCCGTATTGTCGGGATATGATATATATGATATAAATATTATAGAGATTTTACGAGAATATTATATATTCGTTATAAGGTTTCCAACTCTACTATCCATCATATATCTTATCGATGTAGCGAGCACTTTTAATAATAACTAGATAATTTCATGCACGGTGTTGCATATTATTTTTATTTGTATTAACTATTTCATGATTAAAACACGTATATAAGAAGAGTATACGTAATTTAGTATAAATCCATTAACAATAT
Organism: Anastatica hierochuntica; assembly: GCA_900406275.1. Lineage (NCBI taxonomy): Eukaryota > Viridiplantae > Streptophyta > Magnoliopsida > Brassicales > Brassicaceae > Anastatica > Anastatica hierochuntica. The sequence continues at coordinate 21,341 of OVAN01004964.1, read as the reverse complement.
GATTTTTATATAATCGTTATCGATCCTTAATATACTTCCTCCTATTTTATTGTACTTTTTATAGTAATTCAAATTAAAACTATAAATATTTAAAATCTCTAACTATTATGGATCTTTCTAATCCAATTTTCTAAAAAAATGAGTTCGGTCTAAATTGAAAATTTGGAACTATATTTAGAAGAAAATGACAATGCAAATAAAATATTAATTAATTATGTTTCATATCTCTCAATCTATATATATATATATATGTATGTATAAAGAACTAATAAAATTGGAAAACATTTCGAACAATATTTAGTTAAAATGGTTAAAACTTGAGTATTTTTAATATATAAGTGACATTATATTGGTCATGTATAAGTGTATGAGTTTGATTTATTAGCTTTTTTGACCTAATTAATATTAAATGTATATGAGAAACAAAAAAATAAGAGACATTTAATTTATATATAAAACTGAAAAAACATGATGTTTATTAATGTTTTGTTTTGATTGGTCTATCAACATTATCTTTTTAATGATGTGTCGTTTTTATATTTTTCAAAAATGCTGATGTGTCGTCTCAAGTAGAGATGCAAGACTTATTATAGTATTGATTTTCGTATTATGAACTAAGAATATGTAATATTATAATACTACAAGTTACATAAATAGATTAAATTAACAAAAGATACAAAACAAAAATCTGTCAATATGTTAAAATCAGTGAAAACAAATAATAAAGAAAAACTCAGGTAACATATGCAGGTAAATTGTTTAGTTTAGTTTTTTTTTTTAAATATCAGAACACGGAGAAAGAGCCCTTAACTTCATATATGTTTTGAGTTTATATACGGTTTGGTCTAGACGTTCGGGATTCCGTTCGAGTTAGAGTCGGGTTCAGTTCGGGTCTAAACTCCATCTCTATAAGATCCATTCGAGTTTTTAAAAAATTTGATTCTGGTTCAGTTCCAGTTTTTTCGGGATTCAAATTATATTTTATAAAACTATTAAAATCCAGGTAAATATGATATTTTTTTGGGTTTGGATATTTTCAGATTTTTTAGTTTTACGGTTTTAGGGTTGAGTTCAGTTCAATTTTTTTTTGATTTTTCGGATGTTTTGGGATTTAGGTTCGAAGTTTTCGGATTAAGACAGAGAATTATGCGAGTATAAAAAAGATAGAGATATATGTATATGTGTGTGCAAAAATTCGAAATCCCTATATTTCTGAAACCCTAAATATTTGAGCATGAAACATATTTAAATTTTTTCACATATTCTTTTGAATTCGAATTCGGGTTTGATTTTTTTCCAAGCCCTACATACGGCCCATGAAAACTAATGGTAAATCTATCAATCGGCCGAAAAAAATGGTAAATCTATCAAATCGGTTAAAATGAAACAAAGAAAAATCAGTTATTCCACCGATGTCTCCCACCACGTGGCTTGCGTTCAGAGAAGCATTCACATTGTATTCGAGTAGAACGTGAGGTAATAATAAATAATTATTATTATGAGACACACTTTTCCCATTATAACATTTATAACCTCTGACTTTCGTAGTACTATGAAGAGGATACACCTGTAAGATTCTAAACTGTCGAGTCACTTTTAGAATATAATGGAAAAAGTAAGGATCGAAAATGAGAGAGAGAAGCAAAAAAGGTACGAAGCTTTTCTTTTTCACCCATACAGATAATGTGACATTTCACATTTCTTCAATCTCTCTCTCTCTCTCTCTCCGCGATTCACGTTTTCTCAATCTATCGGAGAGAGAGAGAATCGTTAATCACCGTCATCCTCCCTCAATCTCCTTTATCCTTAGATCTTTCGGAGGAGAAAAAAGAGGAGAATTTCGTGGTGGATTTCTCGAGAAAGACAGGGAGAGAGAGAGATGAGTTTTCAGGATTTAGAGGCGGGAAGGGGAAGATCTTCAGCTTCTTCAAGGATTAATATCAATGGCGGTCGTCAGAACACGACACAAGCGGTAGCGTCCGGTATATTTCAGATCAACACAAGCGTCTCCACTTTCCATCGTCTTGTCAACACTCTCGGTACCCCAAAAGACACGCCAGAGCTCCGAGATAAGCTGTAAATTTCTCAAAAAGAAGTTTGATAAAATTCACATTATGCTCATGTTTTTCAATTGATTGATTATGTCACAAATGTGTGATTTAAGGCACAAGACAAGACTTCATATCGGACAGTTAGTGAAAGATACATCAGCTAAACTTAGAGAAGCTAGTGAAACTGATCACCAAAGAGGTGTAAACGTGAGTGATTATTGTGATAAAGCAAGATCCGTTCAGATTCTTGTGTTGATTTTATTATGAATATGATGGGGTTTGTTTTATTGTATATTGCCGTGGTGTTAGCCACAGAAGAAGATTGTGGATGCTAAGCTTGCAAAAGACTTTCAAGCTGTTTTGAAAGAGTTTCAAAAGACTCAACGTCTCGCAGCTGAAAGAGAAACCGTATATGCTCCTCTTGTGACCAAAACATCTCTTCCATCTAGGTAAAGAAAATGCTCATCTGAAAGTGAGTTTATGTTTTATATTTGTGGTTTCGTATATCTGACTTCTTGGCTTTGGTAAGATAGCTATACAGCCAGTGAGATAGATGTGAATGCAGATAAGCATTCAGAGCAGCGTGCGGTTCTTGCGGAATCAAAAAGGTATGTTTATTATATAGAAAAAGTCTCGACTGTTTTTCTTTCACTAGGATGGTTTCATTGGTTTGTTCTTGTTGTTGTAGACAAGAAATTGTACTGCTGGACAATGAGATTGCCTTCAATGAAGCTGTGATTGAGGAAAGAGAGCAAGGGATACAAGAAATCCAACAGCAAATTGGCGAGGTGCACGAAATCTTCAAAGACTTAGCAGTGTTGGTACACGATCAAGGAACTATGATTGGTAAAATTGATTCTGAATCCCGTCATTATAAAAAAAAGTCACTTATGTCTTCACTCATATTCTCATTCCTCAACATGTAGACGATATTGGCACTCACATCGATAACGCCCACGCTGCAACTACACAAGGCAAATCTCATCTCGTAAAAGCCTCAAAGACACAAAGATCAAATTCTTCCCTGGTAAAAATACTCAAGCTTTTCTGTTATCATAAGTTGAATGTGTTTTGAGGATTTAGGATGATGATTTGATCAACCTATACACATCTTCTTGCCATTGTTATTTCCCTGCAGACGTGCTTGCTCTTTGTTATTTTCGGTATCGTGCTCCTGATTGTTATTATAGTGCTCGCGGTTTGATTTTCCAGAATCCGGAAAAGCATGGAAAAGTGTTTCATCATTCATCAATCAAGAAGCATCAATGAGTGCATGTTTGTTACTTAACCGCCCTTTTTGTTCCTACCATTTAGTTTAATCACTTTTGCTTGTTTTGGTTTTGGTTTGGTTTGAGGGTGATGACTGCTTTTGTAAGAGGAAGTGTTATTGCTTTGTTTTTGTAATATATTTTGTTGCAGACCAGATTGGTGATAATCCTCTGTTTTTTGTGTTCTTAAAAGTGAAATTCTAGGTTTTATTTAGTTATTCTTTTTGTTTCAAATGTTATTTTAGACTAATCAGTAATCGTACAATTATTTTTACTCTTGGGAAAATTCTTCAAATGAGAGTAAAACACTAAAACTGAATCACCAAAGAAACCTCATCTCACACCAATAAAGTGTTTGAGCTAAGAGCACCCCAATAGGGGATTATACCCCAAGTTCACACAAGAAGACAAAAAAATATTATAATATTCAGTTTGAATGAATTCATCTCTTGCAGTCTCCCTGCGAAGAACCGATTCATCAACTGTAGTGTGGGCTCCACGCCACGTGACGGTCCGCGATTGGTTGATTCATTAATTTTTTTTTAAATCAAACGAAAAAAAGAAAAAGTTGTCTAGGGAATCTAGAGTAGAGGAAATTGCTGATGGGCATGGTCTAACAATGCTATTATTTTAACCATAAAAGTTAAACCTAAATTTCTAGGTTATTGAGTTAACCGTATAAAGTTAGTGTCGGTTAAATTTTGAATTACGTTGACTCTTTTATGCTTGAAACGACACTGCTAACTAAACATAAGGATTCTATTAGAATAAGATGAAGCAGGATTCTATTAGAATAAGATGAAGCTGGTGGCTATTCGGGGATTTATATTTGAATTACTTTTACTTTTTACACCGTAATCACGTATGGTTATTTACCCGGTTTCGAGAGCGAAGTGAAGATGGAACAACATCTTTACGAGGAAAATCAAAACAATGTATTCATAAAATTAATAATAAAAGGAGTAATTGATTACAACTTTTGTAAACCGAAGGTAATTAAAAAAAGCCACTCTCATGACTTTATGAAATAATTCAAAGACGAAAAACAAACATTGATCAACTTTATTGACGTGAAAAGAGGAAACAGTCAATTTTATAACTTAACGGAACACTGAATACTGGACTTACGATCACAAAATGCGAGTGTGGAGTTGACCACTGTGGAAAAGCTCGAGTTAGGAAGGTTGAGTGTATTACGCTTAACCAAGTTACAAAGACAAACGTCTATGGTTGCGTCTACAATACCTTTCAGAATGGCGCAACAGTTGGAAAATTGCAGCCTATCCCTGACGTCGAATGCTATAGCAGACATCAAAGTTGCACATCCGCTAAGGAGAGTTTTGTCATCGGGACAACTAGCGTTAGCCAAAGTGAAGAAGATAATATTGAAGAGGAGAATAATGGAAATAGTTTTACAGACCATCTTGAAGAGAGAACAAAATGATAATTTTTTGAGAGAGCGATTGTTTGTAAGATTTTTGCTATTGAAGTTTTAAGAACTTAAAAAGATTTATATAGATGCAAATCTGTACTACATGGGTTAATTTAATATTGATTAATAGAAGTGTAAATATTTGAGATACAGCTTGTCATGACTAGTTTGCATGTGTATATGCACATGTTATGTCCACGTTCTTCATATACCTAGTTTGCAATTGTTAGAATTTTTCAAAAAAGTATACTATATCCCAATGCTGACTTACATGATTTATTCATGTGTATTTAATTATACATTAATTAATTATGTCATGATATTTAAGAAAATTTGTTTTCGATCATGTGTAATGAGATAAGAGTTGACCTTTTATTATACTGTACTGGTTTAGTACTTCCATTAGAAATTAGGTATGGTTGAGTTACGGCTTGGAAATGTTGGTTTAATAAGTTGTCATAACTTATTAGTATCCGACTATCTCTTTTGATCTTGTGATAGGAGATAACTAATTGTTTGGTTATCTATGGTTTTATGTACTTAAATTCAATAATTGAGTAAATTGGATTATGTTAAACCTATATTATGACTCAGCTCGTACTATGTAAGTCTTTTGGCCATTTGCTATAAAAAATCAATCAAGCGACGAAGAAAAAAAAGAATTTTCTCTCTCTGGAGAAAAGATCACATCCCCGAAGTAGTGACATCTTTTACTTCCCTCCTCCGGCGTCGCTAGGGGCGCCGACCCTCTAAAACCCCGACGATCAAAAAAGGCTCTCCCCTTCTCATGGGAAAGAGAATCTCTAAAAGAAAAAAAACAAATCTGCCCGTCCTCGTGTTAGGGATTCTCCTGAGATTTAAATTGCCGACAGAATTGTTGCTCAGTCCGAACAGTCACTGCCTCCTCCACAAGGAGCCGGAAGCGCAAATCTCAAACCAAATCTTGAGAAGAATGCCCAGATCCACGATGAAAAAACGAATCTGGCCATGGAAATAACTCCAGATCCACGACCTGAGAAGGTTGTAGCTGCAACTTTGAATAAAACTGCGTCGGTTACCCAACCAACCGACCCAGAACAACCCGAAAGGAAATCCAAAAAAGAGCATGACAATTGGTTTAGCCTCTTCAAAAGCACAATGAAGACCTTGCAGAAGAAAGGAAAGCCGTTTCTTTTGCCATCTGGGGAGTCCTATGTGATGATACCAAACTCAGTAATAGAGAAGAACAAACACACCTAGAATAATTTCATCATAGGGCAATTCTACTCAGATCCACCAGCCCAAAATACGATCCAGTCCATAGTAAATGGAATCTGGTCTCGTCACAACCAAGACATCATCGTCTCAAGGATGGAGGATTTCACTTTTCTATTCAAGATTCCAAATCCGCAGACGAAAGCAAGAGTTGTGAACAAAAGATTATGGAAAATAGAAGGGCAAACAATGTTCGTAGATAATTGGGAGCCTGGAATTATCCCTAAGAAACCATAGCTGAAATTCGTACCGATTTGGCTAAAACTGTGGAACGTCCCCTTATAATTTTTCAACGACGAGGGACTTGAGACAATTGCTAGTCAGATTGGACACCCAAGATTGCTTCACCCAGCTACTGCAAAAAAGTCAAATCTGGAAGTTGCAAAGATATTCACGATCATTGATCCTAGGAAACCACTACCAGAGGACGTAAATGTCTAGTTTGAAACTGGCGAGGTTTGTAGAATCCTGGTCTCTATCCCTTGGATGCCTCCAGTTTGTGACTTTTGCAAAGAGGTTGGACATAGTAAGAGGAGGTGTAGATTAGCTCCACTTACTTGCTCTACCTGCAAATCAACTTGTCACTTAACACCTGCTTGTCCTCGAGGAACCCCTTCAGAAAATAAAGTCAAGCAACCTAAAAAAGAAAATACTGGAAAGATATTACGAGGAAAACTGAAAAAGATTATGGAGATGGTTTTCCTCCTATAGAAGCTTCGATTACTAAGACAGGTAAGAGAGGTTTGGTCTTACATATTCCTCATAAGCCACTAGTAATCAGATTGCAGGATTATGAAGCTACTCCACGAGCTGAGGATCAATGCTATAACGTGGCTGGGGAAGATGTAAAAGACAAAGGAATAGCTCTACCTAGTGATGATGAAAGCTCAAGTATTGCTGGGAGTGGTACTATTTGTATTGAATTGAGTGAATCATCAGGAATGGATAAATCATCTGTGAATGCTAGCAAAGTAACAGAAGGGCATTCCTACTTAACACATCCTCACAAACCTCCTATAAATGAAGTCGTTGATAAGGAGGATGATGGTTTCACTAAAGTTGTATGAAAGAGGCAGCTGAAAAGCTCCCGGAGCAAAGGATCCACACCCTGAAACTCTTTCCGAATGTGTATAAAAATTTTTTGTTGGAATTTAAGAGGTTTTAATATTATTAGTCATAGAATCAGATTTAAGCATTGCGTTGGAAGCAACAAACCAGTTTTTGGGAGTCTTCTTGAGACTCACGTTCAACAATCAAAGTAGAAGAGTTTTATAAATGGCTTACTGCTAGGTTGGTCTTTTAAAGATAATTATGAACTTTCTGCCTTGGGAAGGATATGGATATTGTGGCATCAGAGTATGAGGGTTACTATCTTTTTCAAACCTATGCTGATGGTTACATGTCAAGTTCTTTTTCCTGATAACTCAGAGCCGTGTATTGTCTCTTTTGTATATGCCTCAAATGATGTGGAGGAAAGAAAGCTTCTTTGGTCAGAATTGGTTTCTACAGCCGATCATCACAACATCTCTGGAAAGTCGTGGACAGTTACGAGTGACTTCAACCAAGTGCTTCACCCTCGAAATACTCTAACCCGCATACTCTTAACATTTTATGCCAACTCAAGCATTCAGAGACTATCTTCTGGAAGCAAAGTTGTCAGATCTTACCTTCAGAGGTTCTAGTTTCACTAGGTGGAATAAAAGAAAAGAAGATCCGATTGCAAAAAAAGATTGATAGAATCCTTATCAAAGATAAATGGGTTGACAGTTTCCTTTTTTCAGTTGTTATATTTGGAGAGCCTGGATTTTTAGACCATGCATCTGATGGAATAATTCTAAATTCTGATTGTGATAAGGTGGAAAAGCCCTTCCAATTCTTCAATTAACTGCTTCAGAGCAAGGATTTTGTACCTCTAATTCCTGAGTTTTTGTTCTCAACTTCTATGGAAGGATCATCCATGTTCAGAGTTATCCAGTAATGCAAGCTAACGAGACGATAGGATGGAGTAAGAGAGAGAAAGAGCTTCTTTCGATAGAGGAAAGGAACGGAGGTATTAACTAGTCTTAGTCAGAGAAGTGGCCAACTCAAATATTGCTTGGTGGAAGTTCTCCTCTCCTTGTAGTCGAGCTATTGAAACCTCTCCTTTCAGTCGAGTTTGTGTTCACAACCTCTCCCCTGCTTTCATTTCCCCCGTATGGAGCACTGAGTCACTTACATTACGATTTGGATGGAGAGATAGAGTGTGAATTCAGTGTCGACTTGATAGAAGTTTCGGGAATGATGAATGGTTTAGAATATTCCCTCGAGCTCAGATGGAATACATACCATGACCGATCACCATCGATAAAGAAGAATCTTTCTAACTAAAAGCCTTGAAGTACAAGATCAGAGCTTTCAGTAAAGACAACTTTTCTGACATGGAAAAACGGGTGAAAGAAGTGCACATGACTCTTAGTGAAAAGCAAAGAAATCTTCTAGCAAACCCTTCACAAGTTGATGCTTTTGAAGAGGGTGAAACTCTCAAAAAATGGAACACTCTGGTACATGCTGAGGAGCTATTTCACTAGCAAAGATCTAGGGTCACTTGGCTTAGCGAAGGGGATAGTAACACTCGCTACTTCCATAGAAAGACAAATGCAAGACAAGCTATAAATCAGATACATTTCTTGATGGATGAAGCTGGGAACAGAATAGACACACATGATCAAATTATGAATCATTGTGTCAATTATTTAAAAAGCTTACTCGGATCAAATCAAGAACCACCTCAGTTTATGCAAGTGGATATTAACTGCATTTTTCCTCAGTGTTGCTCCCTCAGTCAACAAATGAGTTTGCTGAAAAAAAATTTTAGTTGCAGAGTTAAAAGAAGCTTTCTTTGCCCTCCCAAGAAATAAAACAAGCGGCACTGATGGTTATTCTGGTGAGTTCTTCATCGGAAAATGGAGTGTGGTAGGTCCTGAAATATTTGCTGCGATTACTGAGGTCTTTGAAACATGACATATGTTGTCCCATATAAATGCAACAAATCTGGTCCTTATTTCTAAGATACCAAATGCAGCTACTCAGAATGATTTCAGGCCGATCTCTTGTCTGAATACCATTTATAAAGTCATATCAAAGCTACTGGCAGAGAGGTTGAAGGCAATACTCCCATGTATAATCTCACAAAACAAAACAGCCTTCATGTATGGTCGTCTTTTAACAGAAAATGTTTTGTTGGGAATCGAGTTGGTAAACGGGTATGGTTCAAAGATTATATCTCGTAGAGCAATGCTGAATGTGGACTTGCGGAAAACTTTTGACTAAATTAGGTGGGACTTTATTGAGGTAGTGTTACGAGCAATTGATTTACCAGAGATTTTCATTGACTATGTAAAGGCGTGCATCACCACTGCTTCTTTCTTAGTGTCTATAAATGGACAACTAGGAGGCCACTTTAAGAGTGTGAAAGGGTTGAGACAAGGAGATCCATTGTCTCCGTACATCTTTATCCTAGTGATGGAGGTTTTCACAAGATTGCTAAGCCTTAGCTATGAACTTGGGAACATTGGTTTTCACCCAGGAACAGAAATGGTAAATGTCTCCCATCTTCTCTTTGCGAATGACATAATGATATTCTTTGATGGAAACCACTACTCCCTGCATCAGTTAGCAAAGGTTATGGATCTTTTTGCTTAGTGGTCTGGTCTCATTATGAATGCACAGAAGACTCAATTATTTGTTGCGGGTATGAACCAAGATGAACCTAATTCACTCTATGGATTTGGTTTCAGAATTGGTTCATTCTCCATAAGATATCTTGGATTGCCTCTTATGTCTAGAAGATTGAAAATTTCAGAGTATGCTCCTCTCTTGGATAAGATTGTAGCCAAATTTAAATCATGGTCTTCCAAAGCTCTTTCTTATTCAGGACATCTACAACTTATTTCAATAGTCATCTATGACCTGGTAAATTTCTGGATCTCAGCTTTTTTGTTGTCTAAGGATTGTATAAAGAAAATTGAAAGTTTGAGCTCTTAGTTCCTTTGGTATGGTAATGTCAACTCACCTCAGGGTGCAAGGGTTGCGTGGTCAACATTGTGTAGACCTAAAAATAAAGGAGGGCTTAGGTTATGAAGTTTTGAACTGCTGAACAAGACATTATGTTTGAAGCTATGCTGGTTACTTTTCTCAAAATGTAGGTCTCTCTAGGTTGCTTGGCATCACATACACATCATGGGTTCTTTCTCTTTCTGGACAGCGGAAGAAAAGGTCTAGCATTCATGGCAGTGGAGGAGTTTGCTCCAACTCAGACATTTGGCAAAGAAAGTCATCACTTCTAGAATTGGTAACGGGAATCAAGCGACTTTATGGTATGACGTTTGGATACCATTTGGCCCTTTGATTGAGTACATTGGAATGCAAGGTCCAAGCTTACTGGGGGTGCATAATAACGCAAAGGTATCATAGGCTGTTGATGTTTATTGTTGGAAGATGCCACCGACCAGATCACAAGAAGCTCTAAATCTGCAAATGCACCTTTTCTCACTTCCTTTACCTTCACATATCACTCATGAAGATTATTATCAATGGACTATTGATGGTGTTTCTCTTGAGAGCTTCTACGCAAATAAAACTTGGGAGCATATCAGAGACAAGATGCAAGTTCAAGATTGGGCAACGACAATCTGGTTCAAAGGAGAAACTCCACGAAACACTTTCCATATATGGATAGCTCATTTGGATAGATTTCCCACTATAGAGAGATCTCTTCATGGGGTCTTCAGATCACTCCTCTTTGTTGTCTATGTTCTAACCAGATTGAAACCAGGGATCATTTGATGCTTTGATGAAGAATACAGTGAGGAAGTATGGATGGAGATCCAGAGACGACTGCGGCTGCATCAATGGACCTTCATGAGCTGGTCAGCCCTCATTTCCTGGACTAGAGTATATATCATCAACAATTGCCCCATCGCTTATGAGGAAACTAGAGGTACATGCAACTGTCTACCATCTATGGCGCCAGAGAAATAACATACTGCATAATCTTATTGATGTTCCTCCACGTGTAATTTTCTGAGATATTGAAAAAAAATTAAGGAGCACAATCATGGCTCGCAGGAACATGAAGAATTTCAAAGACCTTTTAGCCTTTTGACTGTATTAAGCTCTTAACAAGTAGAAACTTTTCAAATTGTACATTTAGCTGTTTTACCTTATTTTTTAATCTTTTTTTGGCAAGGGTAAAATTAAGTAGGTTAACATTATTTTTGTAAACATCTTTCATTCTATAATGATATTTACATTCCTATAAAAAAAAAGTTTATCTTCATCATCTCTCTCTCCTACTTTATCAAGTGTATGTCGTCACCATCACCTCTCATCGGAATTTTGTACATTCGTTATTGTCTTCTACTAATGTGGCCACTTCCTAGGCTGAATCCAACTTTCTTAGGATTTTTGGTAAACCACTAGAGAGGATTTATCTACAAATACTAGTTTACTGTTCCATTGGTGTCAGAGCAAACTAAGGTTTATTGCTCATCACTTTGTTGAGACTACCACCTTTAATAACTTTGCAACCTGAAGTGGAGACTCCTCTTAACACTTGCTTTTTGTTTGAAGGTTAAACTCCATATGCAATTTAGAGAAATCCAGAAAATTAATCCTAAGATGTTAACCATTGAATCCCAAGCACGAGGTCACAACAATCCAAAGGTAATTTCCTTATCTTTGTAATAAATGTATACCCCTGCACATCAAAATAGAAGCTTGAGCACTTGTATTTGGTGATAAGTTTATTCCCATTCACAACAACAACATTCACCAGCCGAATAATCTCCAAAGGATAACCTACTTCATTCGCCACAGTGATGTCAAGTAAATTATGTGTGTTGCGTTAATCAATAAGCACAAAAAATTTCCTCTTTCTAAACTGCCCCAATACCCTTATTGTGTTAAAAGTAGAAGATTATTTGAGAGCATTGATAGAAATGATAAGTGTCTTCTCATTCATATCAACAACTTCTATTTCATCCTGTAAATCTTCTCCATCACCAACATCAAAGAACTCCTCCTCTTCGCCTTCCATAACATAAATTAGGGATTTTTTATGCTTCAAATGATGGCCTGTGTGTATGGCTCATCACAAAACATGCATATACCCTTAGACCTCCTTTCATGCATCTCTTGATAGGTAAACGTTTTAGGTAGTTTTTCTATGGGTGATTTGGTGGGTAAGTGTTTGGTCTGTTTTGAGGTTGTTTATGGTAGTCATTAGGAGATGGAAGAAGGGGTATGGTGTTTGGAGATCTTTGGTGTTGTTGGGTGGCTATTTTTTTAAAGGATTGAAGGTAGATCGGGTTTGTCGTTGTGGGGTATGAAGTAGGGATGATTAAAGGAGTATGGCTATTCGAGCTGCTTCTAATATGTTAGTGACATTAAACTACCTAACATGTAAGGATAAGTGGATGTGCATGTTTGTGAGGAAGATACTAAGAGCTTGAGATGCAGGTAAAGTGAGTCTGGTCAAATCAAACTGAAATTTCTCAAACTTCTCCAAATATTCATGTACCGCGTCTCCTCCTTGTTTCATATCCACCAAGTCAGACAAAGGATCATCTTATATTTCCCAACTCTAGCAAAATAGCCACAATATATTATGGCCAGCTTGGGAAAACATTATACCTCTCGAGCACAAATTTATAATGCCATTGCAATGCTTTGCTCGTGAGATCATATAAGCAAGCCATACTTTGAGCTCCAGTGGCGTGCTATCCAGCAAGAATAATTGCTCACACCTGTAGATCCATTCTTTCATCAAAGTTCCATCAAAGGCTGGGAACCTAATCTTCGATAACCGAGTGATCAGACCATTGGGTAACCGTGATTTCTCAAAGTTTTACCCGAGAAATGACACAATAATGCAAATGCACAACGGTTATGGTAGTACTTAGAGATCAAATCCACAAGTACCAAAAAACACAATACGAGTTTATAAGAATTGAATTAAGCTAAATCGACAATATGTTTAGTGTTTGAGGTTTGTAAGACAGAAAATTAATGGCTAGATAAACTAAAAAAATAGTTGATCAATGAAAAAATATTAATCGGCAAAAGCATTGGGCATTGGGAAATCTCAGGTTATCATGGATCCATTAAAACGGATAAAAAGACAGATAAATTCAATAGGTAAGTCCTACAACTCGAATCATGCAAGAATAATCAATCTACTATTGTAGTATAAATTATTAATATCTAAACAACCGATATTGTTCAACTCCCATTGGTAATCAAGTGAATAAACAAGCATAAAGTTCATATTCAATAGTTCACAAAAACTCGGCAAAATCACTCCCATGAGTACCAAGGTTTCTTCTCATCCAAACTATCCAAGAAAATTCAACAACAAAGAGTAAATCAATCCTCAATGACAGTTGGTGGATGGTGAATCAAACTATAATCATCAAATAACAATCTAGATGAAGAATCCTAAGGAAATCATCAAGTCTAACAACCTAACAATTAATCCATGAATCCTCTTTGAAAACCCTTAAACCCAACAAATAAACTACTCAAAGCTCATCATAACAATATGTAAACTTGAGGAATAATAAGTAGAAAACGTCATATATTAAGATTCAAGGGTTTAAAAAACTTGGCAATATCGATTACTAAGTGAGATCTTCCCTTAGAAGCTCTTAAAATCCAAATCTCTTGAAGAGACAAGTATAACACGAGTTATCTGTCTTCTACGTCTATTCTGTGTCTAAAAGTCGTAGCTCTCCCTCACAAAAGGCTAAAATTATGTATTTATAGGGTTATGTCATAAAAGGTCGATTTAGGTCTAATTTGGGGTCGAAACACGTTTCCATCGGTCGGGGGAATTTTTTGGTAAAAGTCGGTGGGAAATTTTCCGTCTCCCAGTGGAAAGTGAGTTGGCACCAGTTGGTGTTGTTCTTTTATCCCACACTGGTGGTGAGGTCCATCTTGCGCGCACATCACTTTTAGGCTAGACAGACCAGCCTTCGGTAAATTAGGTGTACCTTCTGATATGCTGATCAAAATGCCTTGAATAAACTTCATTGGAAATCTAACTCAAAATTAAAGTTGCTATCCAAATTTCATTAAAAACCCATTGAAGGGAAGGCCTTCATTTTGGAGGATCTTTCGGTTGCATGAAAACCGTTCAGAAACTGACTTTTGCTTCAAAATGTATTATTTGATCTGAAATGACTCTAAACACTACATATACAAGAAAACTATCAGGTCATGATAAAGAAAATATAAAAATATCACAAAAATGAATAAAAATCCAAGGTAGAAACATGTAAAAGCACAATTTATCAACTCCCCCAATACTTAGCTTCTTGCTTGTCGCCAAGTAAAGAAAATCCAAGAACGAAAAAAAGGTTTGAAAACGCAGAAATATAGCTTTTTCGTCTAAAAAATTGTCTTGAGGCCCTCTAAGTTATCACCATACAGCAACACCAACATATATAGATTAACTTCCGCATACTTCCCTTTGTTTAGCAACTATCCCGATTCGAGCCAAAATCACAAAAGAAAACGACATCACTAGTGGCTCCTAGTTATTTCTAAGGTGCAGTCTCATCGAGAGAATATCGATCTAAGAACAAATGACTCATACTCAAGTAAGTTCCTAAACACATTAAACCTTCTAAAGCTCAATCACAATTATATTCCTATGCTTTAGAGGCTGATTTTCCCAACTTTTTTGGATATCATTTTATCTTTTCTATCAGCCGTTTTGAGAATCGATATTTTCTTTCTTTTCTATGATACATGCTATTTTTTCTATCGATATCCTTTTCTCTCTTTTCTTTCTTTCTTTAATTATTTTTAAATGAAGCATAATTGGCTTAAGCCTCCATGAGTCTATAAATACTTTTGGTTAGAATTATTCCCCTTTTGCTCATTTCATCGGACATTAAACCCGTTCAAATGTTATAAGGGACATTACTGACTAGGAATTTTTAGTCTCAGGCCTGAAAGAGGAGTTTGGACAAAGTATACCAAGCCCCATAATGAAAAATAAGTTCAATTTATTGTGGAGCCATCATTGAAAATTCGAGGCCTAAAGGGATATGGTCGTCCTGGTTTATCGATCCACTAAAACTTTTCTGTTAAGTAAAATCTGCAGTCTATAACTATTGTAGTGATTGATTCGGGAGCAACAAAATGTATCCACTTCTTAGCGTTCTAAACTAGAGAGAATAAGAATATCTTGTGCTTTAAGTAGTTACTGAAAACTCCATTGGATCTTCTTATGCTGCAAATTCCTTCGATCCTTTCGATATGATCTATGGGGTCTTCTACAGGTAAGCCGCAAAAATGATGTTTCTCAGTCTAAGATACAAGTACATGTCTGATATTAAATATTCCAGGAGGTTGTGCGGGCTCATTGAATTCTGGTTGGTGTAGGAAGCACTCGATGACTCGAATTCTCCGATTGTTTGCTGTTGAATCGCCATTTCGGTCTTCTTAGAAAAGCAAAAGAAAAGAAGTTACGTAGTAGTTGATTTCCTTGAGTACCAAAGTTTTTGCTCATCCAAACTATCGATGGGAATTCAACAACAATTTTGGTGAGTAAATTATTCCTAAATGACAGTAGCTAGATAGTCAATCAAGCAATAATCACCCAGTAGAAATCTAGATGAAGAACACTAAGGAAATCATCAAGTCTAACAACCTAGCAATAAATCCATGAATCCCCTTTGAAAACCCCTAAAACCCTAGTAATTTTCTGGTTTTTCTAAAATCCTGCAAAGATAAAAATTAATAATTAAAACTCTAACTAAGCGCTAGAAAGTTAAAAAAAATAAGCCATGTGGATTGCCTCCCGCAAAGCGCTGGTTTAAATTTTGTTAGCTTGACTCCTAGAAAATTTAAACTAGAGGTGGATTACCAAAGGGAATTGTCCTTTCGGTATTTCCAGTTTCTGCAAGATATGGTTTGTGGCGTTGTCCATTGACGGTGAATTCTCCTCCATTTCGATTCCAGAAGACCATAATACCTTATGGTTTCACTTCTTTGATCTTGAATTGTCCAGACCATCGCGATCTAAGCTTTTCGGCAAAGAGCTTTACGCGTGTATTAAAGAGTAGAACCTGGTCATTTGGTAAAAACACCCGAGGAACAATCTTCTTGTCATGGTACTCCTTAGCTTTTCCTTGTAGACTCGGGAATTCTCTTAAGTATTGTGGAGAATTTCCTAAAGCTCATTCAATTGAATCAATCATTTCTCTGAAGGAGGTTTGATATCGTAGTTTTACTGCTTCATTGCCCATTCAGGCTTATAGTTGATTTGTATGGGAAGATGACATGCCTTTCTATACACAAGATGAAAAAGATTAGTTCCTATATGAGTCTTGTACGCGGTTCTATATGCCCATAGTGAAATATCAAATCTTGTCGACTAATCTTTCCTCGTCTTTCCCACAGTCTTCTCTAGGATTCTTTTGATTTCACGGTTAGAGACCTCAATTTTTCCACTTATTTGTGGGTGATAAGGTGTCGCAGAATTGTGTTTAACTCCATTTTTCTTCAAGAGATTCTCAAACACTTTGTTCAGGAACTGAGCTCTTCCATCGCAAATCACAACACGCGGAACATCGAACCTTGGGAAAATGATCGACTTAAACATCTTCATCACCACATTTGCATCATTTGTGGAGTTAGCTATATCTTCTACCCACTTAGAAACATAGTCTATTGTTACAAGAATGTATTTGTTACCAAGGGAAGAGGGAAATGGACCCCTAAAATCAATTCCCAAAACATCAAAAACTTTGACTTCTTGAATGATGTTTTGTGGTATTTCGTTTCGTTTGTTGATGTTCCCTTGTCTTTCGTACGAATCACACTTAGATATGAAGTCTTAGCGTCCTTGAACTTAGCAAGATACCAAAAACTAGCTTGTGATACCTTGGAGAGTGTTTTGAAAGTTACAAAGTCCTCCATGATCCAAACCATGACAAGCAAAAAGAACGCCTGATACATCTTCTTTCGGGATACTTCTTCTAAACATTTCATCAGAGCACTTTTTTATAGGTATGGCTCATCCCAAAAGTAGCGTCTCACATCTTTGAAAAACTTCTTCTTGTACTCTAAGGCTTGAGGAGTCTCGATGTCAACTGCAAGATAATTAGCAATGTATACGTACCATGAATGAGTGGATGTTATTGATTTTGAAACTCCTTTTGAACGTCTCTCAAGTTTAAAAAAACTTTAACATCGTCATCACACATCTTAGGGGTAAGGATGGAATGCTTAGTTGAAATTGCATGATAGAAACTCTCTTCTTGATATTGGATAAAGAAACTCGTCGATTAGGATAATACATAACTACTCCCACTATTGAGAGGAAAGGAATTCCAAGAATCAATGACATCTGAAAGTCTTTTCTTGTCTCAAGAATCTAGAAATCGATGGGTATCAAACAGTTGCATTTTTGCATCGTCACATCCTTTACGAATCAATTTGACCATCTCACGACATCTCCAAACTTGAGGCACATGTGAGATAGGTCGATGTCGCTAATTCCCAATTGGTTTGCAATGAATCTAGGTATGAAATTTACAGTAGCTCCAGAGTCACAAAGAGGTTCTTGGAAATCTACACTATTGATTTCACAAGAGAAAACAAACTTCATCAGATCTTCCATCTTGTGCAGCTTCCTTTGATGTGGTGTTTTATACGTTGACTCGCCATTATCAAGAGATGGTAATCCATATATGTCAACTCGTCATTATCTAGACATCTTTAGCATTCTCAAGCTCAGCTGCATCTCTTCTGTGTACTAAACTTATATTGTCGTGGAGTGCTTTTGGTTTTTATCAACTTTCCCAGCAAAAAAGTCAGCTTGTATCTTCATACCTTCTGCACTTTGAGTGACTTGAATATTGAGCATCTTGACATGATTAGAAATGTCCAAAAACTCCTTGGATAGTCTGTCAATCTTCTTATTGAGATGATTGTACATGTTGTTCATGTTTTCGGCGTTTTACTTTTGACCTCTTAGGACTTGTTGAAACAAAAGCCCAAATTTTTTCTCTAGAGAGGCTAAATCCACGTTTTTGGCTTGAGAAATAGCTTCCAATCTCATCCCAAAGTCACTAGCTTCTGCTGCATTTGAAGATCTCCAAAGTCACCACTTATGTAGTGAACTTCCCCTTGCTGCCCATGAACACCATAACTTTTATGATATTGAATAACACTTCCAACAGCCTCTCCTACATCCTCATTGTGATTCATACCCATTTTTTTGTTCCTTAGAAGTTGAGAAACCATAGATTTCAGCTTGGAGATATCTGCGGAATCAGAGTTTTGCTTGATGGCCTCCACATTTCTCTCTTGAGTTGGATATGATTTTTTGTTTCTCTTGGTTAGGTTTTCAATAAAGATTTAAGCTTGAGTAGCGATATTATTCATGAAGTTTCCTTGGCTTGCAATGTTGAGAGCCATCCTGAAATTTTTCAGCAATTCCTTCGTAGAAACAATTCAACAAGTTCAGCTCCTTGAAACCATTATGAGGGCAGCCTCTTTGGTAGTCCTTGAAACATTCTAAAGCCTTGAAGAAATGATTCATGCACCTCTTGTTGAAAGTCTGAAATTTTCCTTCTCATCTGCTCTAATCTCTTCTTCGAGTAGATATGTTTCAAGAAAGCTCTCTTGCATTGATACCATGTAGTGATTCATTCGGGAGCAAAAAAAATTATCCACTTATTAGCATTCTCAACTAAAGATAATAAGAACAGCTTGCGCTTTAAATAGTTTTTGAAAACTCCATTGGATCTTCTTATGCTGCAGACTTCTTCGAATCTTTCGATATGATCCATGGGGTCTTCTACAGGTAAGCCGCAAAAATGATGTTTCTCAGTCCAAGATACAAATTCATGTATGATATTAAATATTCCACGAGGTTGTGCGGGGCTCATTGAATTCCAGTTGGTGTAGGAAGCACTCGGTGACTCGAATTGTCCGGTTGTTTGCTGTTGAAACGCCATATCGATCTTTCTGGAAAAGCAAAAGAAAAGAAGTTACGTAGTACTTGATTTCCTAGATATCTTACAAGAAATTATTAGAACCAACAAAAAGTAAACAAAATAAATTAAAAAAATGAAAAATCGAAAAAACCTTAGACTAAATCCTAATCCGAAATACGTAGGTAATTGAATTGGTCCCCGAAAACGGTCCCAAAAATTTGATGTGCTCATATTTTTACCCTAAGAAGTAGCACAATGCTGCAAGTTCATAGTGATTGGATAATACTTAGGGATTAAATCCAAAAGGACCAAAAACCGCATTACGAGATTATAAGAATTGAATTAAGCTAACACAACAATATGTTTGGTGTTTGAGGTTTGGAAGGCATGAAATTAATGACTAAACAAACTAAAAAGCAGGTGATAAAAATATCAAATGGCAAAAACATTGGGCATTGGAGAAATTTTAGGTTATCAAGGATCAATTAAAACATATAAAAAGATCGATAAATTCAATAGGTAAGTCCTATAACTCGAATCATGAAAGAATAATAAATCTACTGCCTCAATATCAATTATCAGTGTCTAAAAAACCTATATTATTCAACATCCGGTGGTAATCACGTTAATAAACAAGCATAAAGTTCAAATTCGATAGTTTACAAAAAACGGTAAAATCACTCCGGTGAGTACCAAAGTTTTTTCTCATCCAAACTATCCAAGGCAATTCAACAACAATTTTGGTGAGTAATTTCTTCCTAAATGACAGTAGCTAGATGGTCAATCAAGCAATAATCATTCAGTAGCAATCTAGATGAAAAACACTAAGGAAATCATCAAATCTAACAACCTAGCAATAAATCCATTAATCCCCTTTGATACCCCTAAACCCAACAAATAAACTATTCAAAAACATAATAACAATATGTAAACATGAGGAATAATAATTATAAGATATCATAGTTAAAAGTCAAGAGTTTAGGAAACTTAGCAATATCGATTACTAAGTGATATCTTCCCATTAGAAGCTCTTAAAATCCAAACATCTTGAAGAAACAAGTATGACATGAATTCTCCGCCTCTTAGTCTATTGAGTCTCTAAAAGTTGTGGCTCATCCAGACAAAAGGTTAAAAATATGTATTTATAGGGTTAGGTCACAAAAGATCGGTTTAGGTCTAGTTTGAGGTTGAAAAAAGTTTTCACCGATCGGGGGAATTTTTGGCACAAGCCGGTGAAAAACTGTCTGTCATCCGGTGGGAAAGTGAGTTGGCACCATTTGGTGTTGTCCTTTTGTCCTGGACCAGTGGTGAGGTCCATCTTGCGCCACTTCACTTTCAGGTCAGACATACCAATCTTCAGTAAATTAGGTGTATCTTTTGATTTGCTTATTCAATTGCCTTGAGACAAACTTCATTAGAAATCTAACAAGAAATTTAAATTTCTATCCAAATTTTATCAAAAACCATTAAAGGGAAGGCTTTTATTTTGGATGATATTTCAGATCTATGTAAACTGTCAAGAAACTGACTTTTGCTCCAAATGGCTCCAAATTGCTCCAAAATGTATTGTTTGACCTGAAATGACTTCAAACACTACAATTAAAAGAAAATTACATTTTTATGATAAAAAAGCTTAAAAATCTCTAAAAATGAATAAAAATCTAAGGTAAAAACATAGAAAAACACGGTTTATCAAACAGCGCCGCCTTGTCAGCTTCATTCATCAGCGAAGCTATCGTTGTTTGGCCTATAACTCCCATATCTAATGGAACGGGAAGTCGCAAAGGCACCTGAGATGGTGACTTAACCATCGTAGGTGCAGATTGTTGCTGCGATGACGAAGAAGTGCCCTGATCTTGAGGTCAGGGGTTTTGAAAGTATTGCAATATCATCCTTTTCAGTTATCTCATTTCTTCTTTCAGAGCATCGATGCTATATCTATCTTATTAAAAGGGTAGTTATAGACCTTTTCATGTGTGATTTTTAAAAATAAACATATTTTAAAATTTTTATTAAATGTTTCTAATAAATTAAAATAACTCTAATTACTCATTTACCTATTCCAACAAAACATATTAGAATATTCTAATATTTTTTCACTTAAAAACTATCAATATTTTAAACCAACACAATTTAAAATCATCAATTTTAAGCAAATTTAAATATAGTTTATTTTCAAATTTAAAATAAATCCATAACNATATTACAATATTATTATTTTCTAAATAAAATTTGTTACAAAAATTCAGAAAAACTTATAAAGTGATAAAATTTAGAAAAATCTATAAAAAAATATAAATAATTTATATAAATTATAAAAATTTAAGTTTAGTCATCTGATGTT
>OVAN01004963.1:0-24566 GCA_900406275.1 Anastatica hierochuntica | reverse complement strand
TCATGGATAGGCTTGCAAAATTTCCATTACTAGCCTTGTTCGTGGCGAGTCTAAAGTGTCGATGAACTCCTCTATGGAAGATCCTAAGTATACTTCCTTGAGTGAAACCATGGTGAGGCCAATTTCTCACATACCCGTTGTACCTTTGCCAAGCCTCCCGAAGTTTTTTTTCTATTCCTTGATAAAAATTAGCAATGTTATTCCTGAAGTTTGTAGTCCTTTTATGGGAGTAGAATTTGCTGAGGAAAATCTTTTTGCATCATCCCAAGTTGTTATTGAAGAACTAAACACGGTCTCTTCCAATTGCGAAACTTTATCTCCTAATGAAAAGGATAAGAAGGTTAGCTTTACCTAATCATCGGGGATTCTTTGCCTTTTTGCCGTATCGTATAATCTTTAAAATTATCAAGATGTTCGATGGGATTCTCCCTGTTTAAATCGAAGAATTTAGCATTGTGGATCATGTTCATGAGACTTGATTTAATCTCATTATGTGGTAGATCGAGTGAAGGAACTCTTATTCCCATCTTCGTTTGGCTTTTGATTGGTGTATCAAAATAACCTAGTCTCTTAACATTGTTGTTCCTCTTCCATATCTCTTTGTAGATGGTGATTCATTCCCTTAAAACAAGGTAACAAACAAGAAAACAAAGAGAATAGTTAGATACTTTAAAACAAAAACTTAGTCTTAAACAAAAACGAAATCCCAAAGAAAATCTAAAATCTAGTAATCGTGCTCTCCGGCAAAGACGCTAAAAACTTGTTGTGTGGTTGTTTATGCAAACAAAATGACAACAAAACTTTAAAATTTATAAGCCTGTTTCTTATCAATCACACAATCCGCAAGTGTATGGATATGCTATTGTAATACTTTGGGGTCGAACCACAAGGAACAACTTACCTAACTAGATAGATTTCAACATTGAGAATGCACGTTAAAGGTCTAATCTAAGAAAATAAGAAAGGTTGGGGATGTTTTTGGGTTTTCTTAAGAATATTCTAAACTAGAAAAGGCAAGAAAATAAGCAACTTAATTAAAAGCAATAAACTTAAATAAAGAAAGCAAACATAGACACAAAGATGCAAACTTGAGATAAACAATGAACTACGATGATGGACCAAGGGTTGTTGTAATTGATTTTTTTAGCATGACGGTAAAAGGGGTGTTAGTTCAAGTTATTAAGCGCAAATTCAAGACCAAAGACATTACTAGCCTAATCCACTCTCGTGACAATAAGCTATTTCCTCATTGATACACTCATTCAACTCTCGCTTTTTACAAGTGATAAATCAATTAGAAATCAATAAGAAGAAGTCCATATAGTCACTAATCAAGCTAGCAATTAATACACATTGGCTAAACATAAATAGAAAGAATTAAGTTCTCCTAGACATTTCATCAAACACCTTTGGGGCGTGAAATGCATACAAGTCTAGATCTTAGTTAGCTACTCTAAAACCTAGCATTAATCTCACTTAATCCTTTGGAAATCTAAGTTTAACCATCCCTACAACCAATTTTACAACCTTATCTAAGCAAATCTCAACACCCAAAGATCCATCAAAGTGATTACTCACACATGCATAAAGGAAAGAAAAGAGAAGAAGAAAGATATAACATAATCACAAATAAAAATGGGGTTTTTGATCCTTAATAAAAAGTAGAAATAGAGACTTTGATCTTTAATATCAAGAGAAAGGTCATAAAAACTCAATATTTCTTCAAGAAATAGTAGTAAAAATCTTGGATACACAAAATTAGTTTAAAGGGAGGGGGTTTTTAGGTGGAAAGGGAGTGATTTTTGGGCATGTGAAAGTCACTATCGACCATGTGCAAGTGGCTATCGACCAGCCGAGTCGGTAGTGGCTTACATTAGGCAGCAAATGTTTTTGTACAACCCACAATCGACCATGTCCAAGTCACTATTGACCTGCCTGGTTGATACTGGCTTGCATTTGCAGTCTACGGCTTCTTCTTTGATCCAATGCTTACACCTTTACTTCCACCTTTACCATATGCTTTTGGCTCTTGATCCTTATTTCTTATTCATCATTTCATCACCAAGAATTTGTCGTTCCAAGCTCTCTAATTGCTCATCCAAAGGTTGTACCTACAAATGCAAAAAGATGTATGCAAATGCAAAAACTCCTAAACAAGACGCAAGTTAGAGACAAGATGAATTTTATCACTTAAATATAATATGTACACCCTAAATTCTACTAAAACAAGGATAAAACGAACTCAAATATGCATTAAAAACTATACACATCAACCTTGCTGATGCCCTGGACAAGTTAAAGGCTAAGTTGTTACCTTCAACAACAGTCTCCTTCGGGGACAATGACTGGATGGGGGGTTTTATTCCACCTTTCAAATGGAAATGCTCAAGGTAATCCCTTTGATGTTATGCTACATTTGTTGCCCCAAACATGGCGCAACTAACTCTCTTTCTTAGTTCTGGATGGTCTCATTCCCCCACCATGTCGAGAATCAAATTACCACAGAGAGCACGAAGACAGGGAAAAAATTGTCTGAGGATTATCTCTATTAGCTAAAGCAAGAGAAGAACTAGATAGTTCAGCTGGAGAAGGAGGTGGAAAGCTTCAAAGAAGTAGCGCAAGGAATAGATACCCTGGGGAAGAAAGATGAGAAGCGCCTTTCCATGATGGAAGGTAGAGAAGGCTGCTCTAAAGGAAGAGATCACCGAGGTGAAGGCTACGGCTGAAACCTTCACAATGAAGATATCTATGAAATTCAGTGGTCCTAGGATCGCCAAGCGCTGGGATATGGTCCTTGACATGCTCAACAAGTAGACATGTACCTGGAATCTGTAGGAGGAGTTCAAAAACTACTGCATGGTTATGGAAGTGGAAGCTGAGCTCAAGGACTTGCCTCCTCCTTCACTTGATGATGAGCTTTAAATCTCTGTTGACGAGCACCTCAAAGATCTCAAGGACTAAGAGAAAGAAGCCGATGTTGAGGGGCCAAGCGCCAAGAGGGATGATCCTCCTGCCACTAATCCTCTAGCTGCATGAGCATGGTTTCTCTCGCTAAGATAAAAACTATTTCTTTATACTTTTCTCTGCCCCTTTGTGGGCTTTTAAAATCTTTGTTGTTGTGCCCCTTCGTTGGCTTTTGAACTCTTAGACCTTTGAGGCATTTCCGAACTTTTGGCCTTTCGCGACCTTTTGTAGACTTTATGGGTTCTTCATGGCCCTTTTTTAATTTCATATTGCTATTTTTTCCTTGTTGTTGCCTTTGCCTTCTGCCTAGGGAGGTGACTTGCTATATATCAGGCATATTCGTAGCTTATTGCATGGATCATGTTTATCGATTTGCCGCCCTTTTTTAAAAAATGAGAAGGTTTCGCTCTCGTCTCATGTTCTTTACTTTGGATAGTTGTGAGCTTGCAACTCTGAGTACTTGTTCATTCTGCCCCTATTAAGGAGCCATTATCAACTTTGTTTTTTGAAATTTGTTTTGTGCAAGCAAGCCACTGTCAATGTTTCTTTTTTTTTGTACTGGTGTGATCCTACCCTAACAATGTGAGTCAATCACCAATCTTACCGATCAATGGGGGTGTGGATCTTCTTACAAAGGAGACTCAATCGCCAATATTGTTGCTTCCCACGACTAGGTCAGCAGATAGAGGTGATACTTCTTACTCATAACCCAACATTTTGCTCCCTACTGGCCTATTAAGCAAAGTAAGCAAATTATTCATGCTTCTTTTAGGGTGTTTGTTCACTTTTTAGCATATTTTGGCTTTTTGCATGTTGCTTTTGGCGTTCACCTGCAAAGATTTGGGTTCGTTGCTTTCTACTTCTCTTTTACTAAGAGGAAATGATTCAACTTGTATGCCCCATTGGATGACCGTTTTTACTGGTTTTGTTTTGTGAAATATCAGTAGTCTTATCGATAATCCATCTATAAGCATAAGAAGATTATAACAACGGTAAATAAAAGGAAATAAAAAGGAAAATAAACACGTAAGAAAGTGTCTGGTAGTGAAGTTCTGAAATCTAGGGTTTTCCATCAGAATTAGTAGGAACTTAGGTGTAACGCTATCCAACAGTTGGGTCGAACTTTTCTGAACATATCTTGTAACTTATATGTCCCAGATTCTTTTACTTTTATCACTTAGGAGTGTCCTTCCCAACTAAGGGCTAGCTTTCCTGCTCCCTTGTCCCCTGTGTTGTCAAAGATATGGTCTGACACATTCCCCTTGCTAGAATCTTCGTATTCTTACTTTTTTGTTGTTGTTTCTTGCTACCTCTTGTTGGTAGTACCAATTCCTGATTCTTGCTGCCCGTCAAGCAGGCCAAGAGACAAAGTCATCAACTTTTCTTTTTCTTCGTTGGAGGAGTGCTCTGTCCTACTGTTTTGTGCATTGATTTCTACGAGAACTGCTGCCTCTGAGCCATAGACTAAGGATAAGGGGGTTTCTCTTTTTCCCTTCTTGGTGGTGGTTTGGTAGGCCATAATACATTGGGTAATTCTTTTACCGATTATACTTGGCAGCCTCACCCAGGAAATTTTTTAGGATGTTAACCGCGGTCTTATTGGTTGATTTTTGCATACTGTTGGATTTGGGATGTCTGGGTGTTGTGAAGCTCAGGTTTATGCCCTGTTCTCCAAAAATCTCTTTGAAGTTATTGCTATTAAACTGGGAACCCATATTTATGACCATCTCCTGGGGACTCTGAACTAAGTGATGACATTCTTCCACAGAAACTTTTTGATTTGTGTATCAGTGATCTTGCTCAAAGTCTTGGCTTCTACCCCCTTGGAGAAGTAGTAAGTCACGACCAGTAAGAAGACCTTTTAGTTAAAAGCGGGAGGCTATTTTTCCATGATGTCCCCACATCACAGATAACCATAGAGAGCTGACATATTTCAAATTTTCAGGAAGAAGTTTGGAGACTTGAGCATGCCTTTAGCATTTATCATAGTTGCCATGGAAATAGTGTCGTTATCCATTGTTGGCTAATATTATTCTGCTCTCTTCGCATTGAGAACTGACTCCTTCCACTTGAATGAGATCCGCAGTCTCCCTCATGAAGTTCTTTGAGGACAAGCTTCACATCTTCCAGCGTTATGCAACGTAAATATGGCTCATAGAATGATGTTCAGTAGAATTCATCTTGAATTAAGCAGAAGCATGCTACTTACTTCTTGATCTTCCCACACTCGCTCTTAATATTTGGTTGTGCGTCATGGTGTAATACAACTCTGACCTTCTCCGATTGTAGAGACTTGTGGTCTCTCTACATCCTTGTCTGTAGCGGGCAACTACAACTCCATGAGTAAATTCTAAGTGGCTTCGTTGTTTTCAATGCAAAAGGAAGGTTAGAAAGAGCTTTCGCGTGGAAGTTTTACTCCATAGGAATTTGCATGAGCTCTCAGGTTTGAAATGATTCAATGAGTTTCTTGGCTATGGCCCAATACTTGGTCATATTGGTGTCTCTTGCCTAGTAGTCACCCTTCGCCTAGGTTACGGTCGACTGTGAGTCACTGAAAAATTTTAGACTTTCCACGCCCATTTCTCTTGCTAGCACCAATCTAATCCTACAAATTGGTGCTTCGTATTTGCTTTCATTTTTGGTGGCTTTGAAATTGCATCTTACTGCTCCTGACGCAATTTCTCCTACTACTGAGATGAGCACAAGGCCTACTAATGTTCGTCTCATATTGTTGGATTCGTCTATGTACAACTTCCACTTTCCCACACTAGTTTTCTTCCACTAGATTTTTACTTCTTCTTCAACTGCAAGAGTAATGGAGGGTGCGAATTCCTCGATGAATTATTGGTAGTACTTGTGTCTTGATTGAAGTGGTAGGCCCGAATATGACGTTGTATTCACTGAG
This sequence comes from Anastatica hierochuntica, assembly GCA_900406275.1. Lineage (NCBI taxonomy): Eukaryota > Viridiplantae > Streptophyta > Magnoliopsida > Brassicales > Brassicaceae > Anastatica > Anastatica hierochuntica. The sequence continues at coordinate 18,697 of OVAN01004963.1, read as the reverse complement.
CTCCATGGCCCACTTGGCTCGCCTAACAAATACTTCTGGCTAGCCTAACATATACTTCTAGCTTATGCATCACTAACTTGATGGGAAAGGAAGTTACCACCACGACAGGCTGAGCGTAGAAGTAAGGATGCAGCTTCCTAGCTACAACTACAGCACCAAGGCCATTTTTAGTGGATCTACCATATCTCGACTTTAAGGAGAGGTTTTCTCACGTAGAAGACGAGATGCTTGTAATAATCCTTAATAATACTTAATATACATACGAAAGAAAAGAATGAGCAAAGCGAAGATGGTCGAGTTCAGCATGTTTTGAATCTGTTTTAGTGCCTTTTGGGTTAAGATTTAGCACATACAGACCAGGGAAAGATGATCAAATTATATTCATTGTCTGGAAGTAGCCTGATGAGTCAGCATGATGCTTGCTTTCTTAACAAACCAAGTTGCTCGATGACTATGCTGCTCAGGATTTCACATGCTTTAGCTGCTTCTAGTGCTCATAAATTTTTTTTGTCTAGATAGAATCTTCGTAAAATTTAATGGGTCAAAAACGCTCGCGGTTTGGCTTAATTCGTACTGTAACTTTGGTAAAAGGAATTAAGTTTTGTCCAAGAATATTATTTGTAGGCTATTTGGTAAGATTTTTGGGACGTCTAGGAATTCAAACCTGCAACCTTCTAAACGAACGAAATTATGTTTGGTTGTGGTGCATCCTAAAATAGTTGGGTAGCTGCGTGCGACGATGTAGCTAGTCGCGGTGATGCAGCTGCTTCTGGCGGATCAAAAGGATACATGTCATGAACTGGAAAAGTTTGCTTCCTTTGCGCCACCTCGTGCTTACCATCTCCCACATCCACCAATAGGAATCCCCTCCCCATCCCTATATAAACCCCTCCACCAAAAATTAATTTCTCATTCCAAAAGTTATAGAAAAATTGGTGGAGACCTCCCTTCTGAGTCCCAATGTGTTGGGAGTAATTTAAGCTAAGGTAAATCCTCCTATTTTATAAGCAGTACGACAGTTAAAGCCAAAAGCAAGGGAAAGCTAAGAAGCAGAAAACAAGATGCCGGAAGTATGCCGACAGACAGGAAGTCGGAGGACCATTTCACCCGATCTTCAATAAATAAAACTCTTTCTTTGTCCTTCTATTCACCTTGATCTTCAATAAATAAAACTCTTTCGGTTACTTCCATATTAGTCTATGTTTACTTCTTGCTTCTGTAGTGCTTCACAAAGAACATCCCCAAAAACATTTTTAACAGTTTGGCGCTAGAAGTAGGAGAAGCTCAAGAAACAAAGATAAGTGATAATGGAAAAAGATAACATAGATATCACGATCACAACACCCCCACAAACCGACCTACGCTATGATGATATGAGATCTCAATTGGAGACCCTACAGAACGGCTCGAGGAGATGGAGAAGATCAGGAGAGACCAGACTCCTGCTGGGCTCGATACGACGATGGCAATAGAGTTGCAGAACCTTAAACAACGAATGGAGGCTTGCACAAAGAGGCTTCAGGAAGATCCAAAATGTTTGCAACGGCTGGAGCTAAAGAATGAGGCTATGAGATATACGAACTCTACATTGACGGCCAACCAAGCCATTCAGAATACTTGTGATCCGCCTACAACATGTTCATGGGAAGACCTTGGATACACGAAATGGGAGAAGTGCCTTCTACTTTGCATCATGTGCTGAAATTCCCAACGCCCTAGGAATGAGAGAGAACAAAATAGATCTGAAGAATGCTAGATTGTGCTACAAAACTACCTTAAAAGGCAAGACAACCCCCTTATAACAATTAGATAAAATGCTTCATGCTAAGCGCATCGAGGAGCCGGAAGTGGAACAACTGGACAAAGTACCCTTAGCACATATAAACTTGGAGAAATGCCTCTAATTCTGACTCCTTTGCTTGGTCCCACATGGACATGCATGGCATAGACTTAGAAGTCATAGTGCATAAGATACAAGTAAACCTGAAACATCCCCTGATAAAGCCAAAAATGACGAAGTTCGCATCAGAGCGTGAGGTGATTATCAATGATGAAGTGAAGAACCTGATTACGACTAGGTTCATTAGAGAAGTGTACTATCTAGAATGGTTAGCAAACGTTGTCGTGGTCCAAAAGAAGAACGACAAGTGGAGGGTCTGTATAGATTTCAAAGATCTTAAAAAATCATGCCGAAGGACCCTTTCCCTCTGCCTTAGATAGACAAGTTGATGGACGCCATGGCAGGACACCAACTGATGAGCTTCATGGACACCTTCTCTGGATACAATAATATCCTCATGCACTGATGTTTCAGTATTTTAGTAGGATTTTACTACGGTTTTCACACGAGATCTATGGTTTTTAGTATGTATTCGGATTGTTTTGGCGCGGATTTGTGTTCTTTATTGTTTTTACAGGATTTGAGCTTGAATGTGCGGAAAGAATGCATTTTGGATAGATTTCAAGCATCGATGGAAGTGCTGTGCAAAGCAGGAAAAGACCTAAGAATTTGAACACAGAGCAATCGATCCTTGTCCCCGGATCGATCAATCCTTGTCCCGAATTGCGGGCCGATTTTACGAAGAACTAGACCGAACTTATTTCGAACTAGATTACAACAAAAAGACCTAAGCTCGTGTTTTCCTTTTCATAATGCACTTTAGAGAGTTTTAGAGAGTTGGAGATTGAGTTTGTAACCTAGGGAGAAGAAGACTTTTTGTTCTTCAATCGAGAAGTCTTCGGAACCCTCATTTTACTCTTGTTTATGCATAATACAATCATGTCTCTCAATTTGATATGTGTTTTTGCTTTATCTATGAGTGACTAGTTTGTTCGTTGGGTTTAGGGATTCTCATATAGGGATTCATGAGTTTTTGATATAGAATCACATGATTAGGGATATAATCTAATGGATCTTCGTCTATGATTGTTCGTAATGCATGAAATTGAATTGATAACTTAGTTTCTGAACTTAGGTAATTTAACTGCTGGAAGGTGGATGTTTAAATGCCTGAAAGGATCTTAGATGAGCAATTCTTCTTAAGCCAACGAAAGTTGATGTTTAAGTGAATTGTGAACTTATCGAATCTGTTAGTAATGCATGATTAGAAATCGAGGGTCAACAGAAGTTACTCTTGAGATTTCTAATACATTGGGAGCTATGAGTACGGAAGTAGATCAATTTCACATTAGAATTTGAGTTCAGGACGGTTCTTAACCTCTTCCCTAGTATGTAGTTTTAATCAACCATGAATTGTTTCCCTGAGAACACCTGATGCCCAACACTTCTTTGATTGTTCTACAACCTCGTCGTTTGCTGCCTGCGTTTTTGTGCTCTTTTTCTTTCGACATTTGTATCATCTTACAAAACATCTTTTTAGTCTTAGCGCACTGTGTGATCTAATATTTCTTCGTGCTACCTTTGGTCTCTGTGGATTCTACCCCGAACCACTACAACGTACATCTATGCGCTTGCAATGTTATCTCGGGTGAAAACCTGAGCTATATGCACCCATACAACCAGGAAAAAATATCCTTCATGACCTCTCAAGGGATTTATTGCTACAAGATGATGCCCTTTTGGCTGAAGAATACCGGATCCACATATCAAAGGTTGGTCAATATGATGTTCGCAGACCAGATTGGCTAAACCATGGAGGTCTATATAGATTATATGCTGGTCAAATCTGGGGAGGTGGAAGATCATATAGCCAACTTACTACAAGCCTTCTCTATGTTAAGGAAGTATAATAAGAAGCTCAGTCCTTTTAAGTGTTCTTTTGGTGTAAGCTTTGGGAAATTCCTGAGATACATAATAACTTATCGAGGGATTGAGGCAAACCCATATCAGAGCAATTCATGCAATTCCCTCACCAAGGCTCAAGGGATGTACAAAAGCTGACAGGAAGGATGAAAACTTTGAGCAGATTCATATCGAGACTATCTGATAAGTCTCACAGATTCTTTAAAGCCCTCACATTCACCGAGAAATTTGTATGGGACTAAAAGGCTGAAGACGCCTTGCTCAAGCTCAAGGAGTATCTAACCATGCCGCCTTTTCTCTCGAAGCCACAGGACGAAAAACCACTCTTGGTCTACCTAGTAGTGTCCGAGCATGCGGTAATTTCCGTGCTAGTTAGGGGAGAGGGAAATAAGTAGTGTCCAGTCTACTATGTTAGCAAATCACTCCTGGATGCAGAAACATGTTAGAGATATCTTGAGTAGCTTTCTCTTGACATGGTTATGGTAGCCAGAAAATTGTGACCCTACTTCCATGCTCACCCCGTGGTACTGGTCACGTCACTGCCTATAAAGACAATACTCCACAAGCCGGAAGTATCCGAAAGGCTAGCTAAGTGGGCTATGGATCTCAGGGAGTATGATGTGATATTTCGCCCTGATACCTTAATAAAGTTACAAGTGCTAAAAGATTTCATAGTAGAGTTCTCCCCATCGATGATGTCCAGGGTTGAGCAAGAAGTAAGAGTCCAACAGAAAAATAACAAGGTAGGAGAATGAACCATGTACGTAGATGGAAGAAGCAACGTGAGAAGGAGTAGACCTCATGCTCATATCCCCAAGTGGAAGGATTGCATCTAGGGCAGTATGATGCAATTTCAAAGTCACCAAAAATGAAAGTGAGTACGAGCCCTTGATCGTCTGGTTTGGCTTAGTCAAAGATCTGAGAATAGAGAACCTAAAGGTTTACAGTGATTCCCAACTGATTGTGAGTCAGACGCAAGACAATTACCAGGCGAAAGATGCAAGTATGACCAAGTACCTGGCCATAGCCAAGAAGCTCAATGACTCGGTCCAGGTATGCGAAATCAAGCGAATTCCCAGGGAACTAAATTCTCATGCTGACGCTTTGGCCAACTTGGCCTCCGTCCTGAAAAACGACAGAGTCAATCACCATCCCCCTGCTGGTGCTCCAATGGTCAGCCACTGACGAAGACACGAAAAGATTCCAAGTCTCCAACATAGCGGAGAACGAAAGGTGGATGAGTCCCATTGTTTCTAACCTAAAGGATAACGTCATACTCAACATAAGGAGGGAGTGCCGAAAGATCAAAATGCAAGTATCACGCTACCGCCTAATCCAACGTAAGCTTAATCAGAGGCCATTCTCTGGATCATATATCAAGTACGTAACGCTGGGAGATGCTGACCTAATCCTCGGAGAGTTACATCAATGTGAATGCGAATCTCGCTCTAGCGGCAAGAGCCTGGTGCTCAGAGTCAAAAGGGCATGATACTACTGGCTGACCATGGCGAGCGACGAACTTTAAATGGCTACGCAATGTGACAAATACCAAAGGAACACTCAAGTCTCTAAGCTCCCACCTTAAAATCTTAAATCCATCAACTTCCCATAGTTATTCATGAAATGGGGCATGGACATAGTTAAAAAGTTCCTAAAGGCTCTAGGCCGGAAGGAGTTTCTCCTGGTGGTAACATACAATTTCTCAAAGTGGGTTGAAGAAGAAGTTATGAGCCAAATCACATACCTCCACATCAAAAGGTTCCTTTCAAAGAACGTGGTAACACGATCCGGGGTGCCTCGGGAAATAGTAACAGATAATGGCCCTCATTTGACAAGCAAAAACTTAAAGATGTTTTGCTTTAAATGGGGCATAAATATGAGTTTCACCACACCCAAGCACCCACAATCAAATGGGCAAGCAGAGTCCACTAAAAAGACTGATTGTGAACATCTTTAGAAAGCGTCTAGATGAAGCAGTAGGTAATTGAGTCTAAGAGCTCCCAACAACACTATGAGCTGACCAGACCACGAAGAAGACGAAAATTGGGGTCATTGCCAAAATAAGTGTCCCAACAGTTAGGACGGAGCTCTCATCCTAGAGGAAACCATAGAGTTGATACCTCTATCCCTAGACCTCCAAATGAAAAGAGAGAAGCCGCAAGACTTCGGAATTAGCAACACAAACAGAAAATAACGCGTAATTATAACAAGAAGGTCCAAACTAGAACCTTTTAGCAAGGGGAATGGGTATTGCGAAGAGTCTTCCACAACAATAAGAATAAGTCAGCAGGAAAATTTGCGTCTGGCTGAGAAGGACCATACCACATCATAATACGTGAGGGGTTCAAGGGCATATAAGTTACAAAACAGGTACATAAGAGTGCAACTAAACAGCTGGAACGCGTTATACCGAAAGTCTTACTTCTTCTGAGGAAACCCCCTGGCCTAGATGATCATCCCATCATCTACACTTTTGGATTTTTGCTTTCAAGATTTTTCCCTTTTATGATTTCTATATTGTGATTTAATTGCATCCACAGACGAATTTTCATTATAAAGTAGCTAATTCCTTGGTAGCAAAATCAGTAAAGTGCAAGGGGCAAATAAGTCGAACGACTATCTCTCATTGTAAGAATAGCGAAATAACATACCCTTACTTAATACAAGCAAAATGCTAATAACTCTCCTTGAAAAAGGGAAATACCCAAAGGAAAGCAAGGGTACATATTGCCTACTCTTGCTTAACAGACAACATGACACCAAAGTGCCAAGTACTGAGCAGGAGGCATCGTTGCTTACCCTTGCTCTACAGGTCTGACGATAAACAAAATAGTAAAACCTGAGTGTGGAGCACCCTTACATATGCTTACCCATACATGGGAAGTAGGTGAGTGCATTTATCTGAGGGGAGATTCACACCAACATAACCCAAAAGACTGACAGTAGCTTACCTGCAGGAAGCATAGTTCAACAAAATACTTATAGTGGCAACCTGAATGGGGTATAATGCAAAAGAAACCTTTAATGTTGTTCGAGGACAAAGAATAAAGTTCAAAAAAGAGTGAATTGGTATATTCCAACCCCACAATTTTGAATCTATCTCTAGACCAGGAAACCCAACGATAGCTAGAGGCATAACGGTAACCAGAGGAAAGGCGATTAGCCGAGGCAGAAAGCTAGAAGCCCAATGCTGGAGGCAAATATCCAGCAGAACGATAAGGGGTCACCGCAAAAGTCCTAGCAAGAGGCTTATTTAAGCAGATAGCGAAAAAAGGTTTCCGAAAAATAAAATATTCATAAAAAGCCACAAGTGGCCCAAAACATAAGTTATAAAAGCTCCAAAGGGCAATGGAAATTCAAGGCCAACAAGGCCAAAGCAAAGTCCTACAAAAGCCACGAGGAGCATTTTTAAGCCCACAGAGGGGCAACAAAGAAAAATTCTTGAAATAATTTAAATTCCCAGAGGGGAGAGCTTGATTCTTGAAATACGAAGTCAGGCAGCAGGAGGGTCTGAAGTAGGCGACTAATGTTGGTCAACATTCGAATCCATCGGGGTTAGGACACCATTGGCAGGAGGAATCTCTGGCTTGTTTTCAAAATTAGGAGCTAGAAGACCTTGCTCTTTCAATTTTGCCTCCTTCACCATTTTGTAGCTCTCGAGATCCTCTTCCAAATGCCAGGAGCCAGTTTCCCCCCTTAACCAATCACGGGCCATCACCCAACGTCCAATGATCTTGGAGCCATTGACCGCCATAGCCATCTTCTAAGAGAAAGTCACTAGTAAAAAAACTGCTATAGTCACGACAGATTTCGTGACTAAATCGTGACTATAGGATCGTGACTTTTTTTTTCGTGGCTAATCGCGGCTATATGAATGATTTTGCCACGATTTTAGCCACGAAAAAAAAGTAACGATCATATAGCCACGTTTTTTTCGTGACAAAAACGTGGCTATACCACTTATTTCTACTAGTGAGTGGGTGCCTTCGCCTTAAGCTCTATGACCTCTTACTCTAAATAAACCTTATCCTTAGTCTGAGTGTAGACCTTCTCCTCTGCCTTTCGGGTCTGAGACTCTAAACTACGAGTCAGCTCCTTGAGCTCTTTCAACTCCTTCTCTAGGCTGGCATATCAAGTCTTCTCCTCCTTAATCTTAAGATTGTAGTCTTCCGCCATGGCCTTCCACGCAGTAGCAATCTCTATGGTAACATGGTTCTCAACACGAAGTAGGAAGGGGACCCGTTAGTACAAGGAAAGGAAGCAGTAGTTAGCATAATAGACATAGAGCACACATACAATTAATTATAAGTGTTACCTTGAACATCTCCTTCTGTGCATGAAGCAGCATCCCCACTCCATCGGAGGTTGGGTATGAGACGGTGACCGATGAAAAGAACAAGTCCTTCAGCTGCTGCAGACTCTCATCAAGATCACCGGAGGAGAAGGAGGAAGAGATGGTAGAGATTCCTTTTTGATTCTTAGAAGAAGTCCCCTCCATCTGTATCGCCTTCCTCTTAAGGTCGTTGGAAGGAGACGCGGAGATCTCCACAGGGACAGAAGATAACCTCTTGCTTCCAGATTCAAGCTTTGCCTTCCTAGCTGCTTGTGGCTTATTGAAATCCTCTAGAGCCTTGGATCCTGATCCTGCCATACTCCCTTCACTAAAAGAAAATAAATCAGTAAAGGGGAAGAATAAGAAGGAGTAAGAAGCAAAGAGAAGAGGTTTGGTTAGGATTTTTTGGATTATTCTTTGAGGGAGAGAGAACAAGAACAAAAATGTAAGAAAATCTCTTTATTGTTGTATAAGATAATCGATTATAATGAGCAAATTCTAAGTAAAAATTTGTATATCTCCTCGAATTAGGATTCTTCCCTCTGTATTTATAGTATTAATATAAGAGTATTTTCATATATTTTTATGCATAACTTCTAGTTTCGAGTTTATCTTAACAAAAAGGAATAGTTCCATATCTCTTGGTTTAAATAATAGAAAGAGAATATTCTCTTAGCCATGGCTCGTGGCCCCGTAGACTGAGTGACTTTGGTTAGAGCCATCGTTGTTGTCAGCATCGTTGTCCTTTGATGCTATGGCTTAATCCTTGGTGAATTTTACCATAGCTATCGGGCCATAACTAACAATGGAATTTTTAGTCTGGGTCTTCGGCTCCATCTTGATCCTTCTTCATTCCCTTTTCTTCTTCTGATTCATCTTCATTCCATTTTGTTTCTTTTGATTCTTCTTCATTTTTCCTTGATTAATGTTTGTTGTTCACTGCATTTCTACCAAGAATCAAGTTCCAAAGTCCTTTCTTTCTTGTCAAGATCCATTCCCTTACAAAAATTCAAAGAAATGCATGCAAAATGCGAATAATCCTAAACTAGACTCAATTATGAAAATATATAAATTCTAACACTTAAATGCATTATATACAACCTAAATGCAAAAAAATATATTAAATGATGCTAAATATGCATTAAATTATTTACACATCACTTGCAGTTGCGGCGAGGGTTCAGGGTTTCACTACTCCATCGCTAACCCCCCAGAAGTTCTGAGCTTCAATACTCCAAGGAGAACCGAGATCGTTTCGACTCCAACCTCCAAAATATATAAGGTTGAATCGGTAGGTGAATCATTAGAAGGTGATTCACTCAAGGACATGTTGTTGTCCTATGATTTGTCAATAATGATTGAGAATCAACACCATTCTCCTCGGGACATCTACTCTGATCTCATGCAGGTTTGTCTCCTTCCTCGTTTCATAGTTGATTTCATCTTTTGATTGTTGCTTTTTGTAGCTTGCAACCGACGTCGCCATTCAAGAAAAACAAAGTTTCTTGGATCAGAATATGGTTTCTGAACCTCAATCCAAGTTTAAATCTTTGGAGCATGATTTAGCGAGGGAGCGTTGGTGAAGGAATGAGGCAAACAGGAGTCCTGAGGAATCAGAGGCATCATCCAAGATTATCCGTTGGAACCTGGTTGATGCCCTTGCCAAGTCATTGTACGCATAAAGAAAGCTCGGGAAGAGACGGGTCGAGGTGGAGGAGCATTATCGCGAATTCACGACCATGAAGCTCCTGCTTGATATTGTGTTAGAGAGTGCTTTTGCCATCGCTCGTAGGGAGATGGCCAAGGATCTGCTCCTAGGGGACGATTTGAAATGGGACGAGCATATTGAGGCCACGTACTAACGAGTCACCACGCAACAGGCGAAGGAGGATGGCCTGCAGGCTACTGACTACTTAACCACGCTGATGTCGCTCCTAGCTAATAAGAATTATGGTGCTTGCCCATCAGGAGAGACCTCGTAGTCGAAGGCTAGATGATGTTTCACCATCCCTCTTTTTAAAAAAATCCTTTTGTTGTCTTCCTTTTGAAGTCATGGTTGTATTGCTTTCAACTCTTTTTCTGTTTTGTATTTGCTTGCACTTCCTTTTTGAATAGGGCATAAACTCGTAGTTTCTTTCCTACAACAAATGATTTAAACACTCGTAAGCATTAGTCAGAAAACATATCTGTAAACTCGGTGGGCACTACGCCTGTGGGCAAATGTCCTTAGTGGACACATGGGCCCTGGGTCAGAGTCTGTGATCAGCGGTATTGGGCTTCAGTGAGTTTGTAACTTAGTGGGCACTTGGCCTGTGGTCACATTGCCTTGGTGGACACATAGTCCCTTAGGCTCGTAGCCCTTCAAGGTACCTTAAGTTTTACCCTTTGACCTAGGTGCAGAGACTATGGGTCGTACGCTTGGATGGAAGTGCACTTGTTCCATAAGTCTGGCTAACTCGCATAGTTTGGATTCATTACATCAACGATGGTAAGGAGATTTTCCACATTACATGGACCATGGTTAGGAGCTTGGCCGCATTACATGGTTTTTGATGGGCACATGGCCTTAGTTTACGTCGATAGATTTTTCAAGAGGGAATGTATACCCTTTGCTCTCCAAAGGACATATTCACTAGTGTTTTTTTACCCTATGTGAGTAGTCGCTCTTTCTTTTTCAAAAATGCATTCTACGACCCGTAATTTCTTTTTTCTAAAAAAAATTGTCAGGAGCTTTTATTAAATAATCAATTTGAGAAAAGCGTTGGCCATCGTGTGGATCTAAGAAGAAAAATCCAAGGCAAATGCCAAGGATGTTTTACCTAGAAGTGGTATTTTTAAGGTGGAGGGCATTCCAGTTGTTTGGCTGCTCTCTGCCATGTCTGTCTTGCAACCTGTAAGCCCCTACGTTTCGTACCTCAATAATTTTGTAAGGTACTTCCCAACTCAGAGCCACCTTTCCTGCGGCTTTCACTACAAGAAACAATCCAATTTGCGAGGAAGATTTAAGTAGCAATTTCCTCGCAAATCACGATTTGCGAGAAATTTTCGAGTAAAAATTTCTGGTCGCAAATTGCTTCTCGCAAATGAATTTTACTCGCAGTTTACTCGCAAATTTGCGAGGAACCATATATACTCGCTAGTTCCTCGCAATATTGCGAGTAATCTGCGACTATTTATTTGCTAGTAAACTGCGATTACAAAACACAAGCAAAAATTTGCGAGTGATTTGCGAGTGATCACTCGCAAATTCCTAGCAAAATTTTGCTAGGAAATTGCGAGAGACCATTTTCCTAGCAAATTTTGCTAGGAAATTGCGAGTGGTCTCTCGCAAATTCCTAGCAAAATTTTGCTTGGAATTTGCAAGAGACCATTTTCCTAGCAAATTTTGCAAGGAAATTGCGACTGTTCTCTCGCAAATTCCTAGCAAAATTTTGCTTGGAATTTGCGACGTTACACTCGCAATTTCCAAGCAAATATTTAAAATTTGTTTAAAAAAATATATGAAATAATTAAAATTTTAAAATTGAAAATATGTATAAATTTTAAAAAAAATTATGTAAAAAAATCCGAAATATTTTAAACATTTTAAAATGTTTAGAAAACCGAATTAAAATAAAACCAAATTAATATAATAATTATTAATTATACTAATTAATTAATATAATAATTAATATACTAATAAATAATTAATATACTAATTAATTAATTATAAACAAATTAATAAATATAAACACTAACCTTTTTTTGTTGGAGAGGTTGGAGAGATTGATTGTAGAGAGATTGTGAGAGAGTTGTTTTTAGAGAGATAGTGAATTTTGTGAAATGAGAGAAGATGGGAGAGGGTATATATAGTGTTAAGTTGCCTCGCAAAACACTAGCAAAAAACAAGCAAATTCTTGCATTTTGCTAGTGATTTGCGAAGAAAGTGTCATGCACTCGCAAATACCAAGCAAAATTTGGAAATTCGGCCAAAAATATTTTTAGTTTGCCGCCCAAATTTTGCGAGTTATTTGCGAGGAAAGTGACATGCACTCACAAATTCCAAGCAAAATTTGGAAATCCCACCAAAAATTTTTTTAGTTTGGCTCCCAAATTTTGCGAAAGATTTGCGAGGATCACTCGCAAATTTTTAAAATTGATAAAAAATTCCACATTTTATCTTTAGTAATTTTTCGGTATGAATTAAATAAGTACAATAAATGTTTTAAATTTATTCCAATACTCTTCGTTATTACAGTTTAGGGTTTATGGTATATTTGCTTTAAATTTTAGGCTTTAGGGTTTATGGCTAAGGATATATTTGCTACTGATTTGTGAGGAACACTCGCAAATCACTAGAAAATTTGCTAGTGATTTGCGAGTGTTCCTCGCAAATCAATAGGAAATATTTTAATTAATTTAAAAAAACTCATTTTTGGTCTTAAGGTTTTTCGGTAAGATTCAAATAATTCCAATTAATTTTTTAAATTAAAAACAATATTCTTCGTTACTATAAGAAAGTTCGTCTATTTTAAATTGTATTACACGCATTTAGAAGAATAACAACAAGAAAGGTTGCGTTTATTTCCAAAATGTAAAAACAGAAACGGTTAAATTGTAATAATATTTTTAAAACAAAGTTTTGGAAAATGTCATTTGATTGCCTAATTTGAATTACTAATACTCCTTTTGGGATTTACGATTTAGGTTTTAAAGTTAAGGGTTTAGGGTATATTTAATACTGATTTGTGAGAAACACTCGCAAATCACTAGCAAATCACTAGAAAATTTGAAAGTGATTTGCGAGTGTTCCTCGCAAATCAGTAGCAAATATTTTAATTAATTAAAAAAACCCCTTTTTGGTCATAAGTTTTTTAGGTAAGATTCAAATAATTCCAATTAATTTTTTAAATTGAAAACAATATTCTTCGTTACTATAAGAAAGTTCGTCTATTTTAAATTGTATTACACGCATTTAGAAGAATAACTACAAGAAAGGTTTCGTTTATTTCCAAAACGTAAAAAGAGAAACGGTTAAATTGTAATAATATTTTTAAAACAAAATTTTGGAAAATGTCATTTGATTGCCAAATTTGGATTACTAAAACCCCTTTTGGGATTTACGGTTTAGATTTTAAAGTTTAGAGTTTAGGGCATATTTAATACTGATTTGTGAGGAACACTCGCAAATAACTATCAAATCACTCGCAAATCACTAGCAAATTTCCTAGTGATTTGCGAGTGTTCCTCGCAAATCAGTAGCAAATATTTTATTTAATTAAAAAAAACTCATTTTTGGTCTTAAGTTTTTTTGGTAAGATTCAAATAATTCCAATTAATTTTTTCAATTGAAAACAATATTCTTCGTTATTATAAGAATGTTCGTCTATTTTAAATTGTATTACACGCATTTGGAAGAATAACTACAAGAAAGGTTCCGTTTATTTCCAAAATGTAAAAACAGAAACGGTTAAATTGTAATAATATTTTTAAAACAAATTTTAAAAAAATGTCATTTGATTGCCTAATTTAGATTACTAATACTCCTTTTGGGATTTACGGTTTAGATTTTAAAGTTTAGGGTTTAGGGTATATTTGCTACTGATTTGCGAGGAACACTCGCAAATCACTTCCAAAATTCCTAGTGATTTGCGATTGTTCCAAGCAAATCAGTAGCAAATATTTTATATAATTAAAAAAAACTCATATTTGGTCTTAAGTTTTTTTGGTAAGATTCAAATAATTCCAATTAATTTTTTCAATTGAAAACAATATTCTTCGTTATTATAAGAAAGTTCGTCTATTTTAAATTGTATTACACGCATTTAGAAGAATACCTAGAAGAAAAGGTTCCGTTTATTTCGAAAATGTTAAAACAAAAACGGTTAAATTGTAATAATATTTTTAAAACAAAATTTTGGAAAATGTCATTTGATTGCCTAATTTGGATTACTAATACTCCTTTTAGGATTTAAGGTTTAGGGTTTAGGCTTTAAAGTTTACGGTTTAGGGTTTAGGGTATATTTGCTACTGATTTGCGAGGATCACTCTCAAGTTACTAGTAAATTTGCTAGTGATTTTCGAGTGTTCCTCGCAAATATGTAGCAAATATTTAATTAATTTTAAAAAAAACCCGTTTTTGGTGTTAAGTTTTTTCGGTAAGATTCAAATAATTCTAACTAATTTTTTAAATTGAAAACAATATTCTTCGTTACTATAAGAAAGTTTGTCTATTTTAAATAGTATTACACGCATTTAGAAGAATAACTAAAAGAAAGGTTCCGTTTATTTCCAAAATGTAAAAACAAAAACGGTTAAATTGTAATAATATTTTTAAAAAAAAATTTTGGAAAATGTCATTTGATTGCCTAATTTGGATTACTAATACTCCTTTTGAGATTTACGGTTTAGGGTTTAGACTTTAAAGTTTAGGGTTTAGGGTTTAGGGTTTAGGGTATATTTGCTACTGATTTGCGAGGATCACTCGCAAGTTACTAGCAAATTTGCTAGTGATTTGCGAGTGTTCCTCGCAAATTTGTAGCAAATATTTTAATTAATTAAAAAAAAAACAGTTTTTGGTCTTAAGTTTTTTCGGTAAGATTCAAATAATTCTAATTAGTTTTTTAAATTGAAAAAAATCTTCTTCGTTACTATAAGAATGTTCGTCTATTTAAAATTATATTACACGCATTTAGAAGAATAACTACGAGTAAGGTTTCGTATATTCCCAAAATGAAAAAGCAGAAACGGTTAAATTGTAATAATATTTATAAAACAAATTATTGAAAAATGTCATTTAATTGCCTAATTTGGATTACTTATACTCCTTTTGAGATTTACAGTTTAGGTTATAAAGTTTAGGGTTTAGGGTTTAGGTTTTAGGGTATATTTGCTACTGATTTGCGAGGAACACTCGCAAATCACTAGCAAATTTCCTAGTGATTTGCGAGTGTTCCTCGCAAATCAGTACCAAATATTTTAATTAATTAAAAAACCCATTTTTGTCCTTAAGTTTTTTCGATAAGAATCAAAATAATTCCAATTAATTTTTTAAAATGAAAACAATTATCTTCGTTACTATAAAAAAGATCGTCTATTTTAAATTGTATTACACCCATTTAGAAGAATAACTACAAGAAAGGTTCCGTTTATTTCCAAACTGTAAAAATAGAAACGGTTAAATTGTAATAATGTTTTTTAAACAAATTTTAGGAAAATGTCACTTGATTGCCTAGTTTGGTTTACTAATACTCCTTTTTGGACTTACGGTTTAGGTTTAAAAGTTTAGGGTTTAGTGTATATTTGCTTCTGATTTGCGAGTAACACTCGCAAATCACTAGCAAATGTGCTAGTGATTTGCGATTGTTCCTCGCAAATCTGTAGCAAATATTTTAATTACTAAAAAAAACCCATTTTTGGTCTTAAGTTTTTTTGGTAAGATTCAAATAATTCCAGTTAATTGTTTAAATTGAAAACAATATTCTTCGTTACTATAATAAAGTTCATCTATTTTAAATTGTATTACTCGCATTTAGAAGAATAACTACAAGAAAGGTTCCGTTTATTTCCAAAATGTGAAAACAGAAACGGTTAAATTGTAATAATATTTTTAAAACAAAATTTTGAAAAATGTCATTTGATTGCCTAATTTGGATTACTAACACTCCTTTTGGGATTTACGGTTTAGGGTTTAGGCTATAAAGTTTCCGGTTTAGGGATTAGGGTATATTTGCAACTGATTTGCGAGGATCACTCGCAAGTTACTAGCAAATTTGCTAGTGATTTGCGAGTGTTCCTCGCAAATCATTAGCAAATATTTTAATTAATTAAAAAACCCGTTTTTGGTCTTAAATTTGTTCTGTAAGATTCAAATAATTCTAACTAATTTTTTAAATTGAAAACGATATTCTTCGTTACTATAAGAAAGTTCGTCTATTTTAAATTGTATTACACGCATTTAGAAGAATAACTACAAGAAAGGTTCCATTTATTTCCAAAATGTAAAAATCAAGACGGTTAAATTGTAATAATATTTTTAAAACAAATTTTTGGAAAATGTCATTTGATTGCCTGATTTGGATTACTAGTACTCCTGTTGGGATTTACGGTTTAGGTTTTAAAGTTTAGGGTTTAGGGTATATTTGCTACAGATTTGCGAGGAACACTCGCAAATCACTAGCAAATTTCCTAGTGATTTAAGAGTGTTCCTCGCAAATCAGTATTAAATATTTTAATTAACTATAAAATTTCATTTGATTGCCTAATTTGGATTACTAATACTCCTTATGGGATTTACGGTTTAGGTTTTAAAGTTTAGGGTTTAGGGTTTAGGGTATATTTGCTACTGATTTGCGAGAAACACTCGCAAATCACTAGGAAATTTGCTAGTGATTTCCGAGTGTTCCTCGCAAATCAGTAGCAAATATTTTAATTAATTAAAAAACCCCATTTTTGGTCTTAAGTTTTTTTGGTAAGATTCAAATAATTCTATTTAATTTTTTAAATTGAAAAAAATAATCTTCATTACTATAAGAAAGTTCGTCTATTTTAAATAGTATTACACGCATTTAGCAGACTAACGACAAGAAAGGTTCCGTTTATTTCCAAAATGTAAAAACAGAAACGGTTAAATTGTAATAATATTTTTAAAACAAATTTTTAGTAAATGTCATTTGATTGCCTAATTTGGATTATTAATACTCCTTTTGGAATTTACGGTTTAGGTTTTAAAGTTTAGAGTTTAGGATTTAGGGTATATTTGCTACTGATTTGCGAGGAACACTCGCAAATCACTAGCAAATTTCCTAGTGATTTGTTAGTGTTCCTCGCAAATCAGTAGCAAATATTTTAGTTAATTAAAAAATACGCACTTATGGTCTTAAATTTTTTTCGAAAATATTCAAATAATTCCAATTAATTTTTTTAAATTGAAAACAATAATCTTCGTTACTATAAGAAAGTTCGCCTATTTTAAATTGAATTACACGCATTTAGAAGAATAACTACAAGAAAGGTTCCATTTATTTCCAATATGTAAAGATAGGAACGGTTAAATTGTAATAATATTTTTAAAACAAATTTTTGGAAAATGTCATTTGATTGCCTAGTTTGGATTACTAATACTCCTTTTGGGATTTACGGTTTAGGTTTTAAAGTTTAGGGTTTAGTGTATATTTTCTTCTGATTTGCGAGGAACACTCGCAAATCACAAGCAAAGTTTCTAATGATTTGCGAGTGTTCCTCGCAAATTAGTAGCAAATATTTTAATTAATAAAAAAAAACCCATTTTTGGTATTAAGTTTTTTTTGGTAAGATTCAAATAATTCCAATTAATTTTTTAAATTAAAAATAATATTCTTCGTCACTAGAAGAAAGTTCGACTATTTTAAATTGTATTACACGCATTTAGAACAATAACTACAAGAAAGGTTCCGTTTATTTCCAAAATACAAAAACAGAAACGGTTAAATTGTAATAATATTTTTAAAACAAATTTTTGGAAAATGTCATTTGATTGCCTAATTTAAATTATTAATATTCCTTTTGGGATTTACGAATTAGGTTTTAAAGTTTAGGGTTTAGGGTTAAGGATATATTTGCTACTGATTTGCGAGGAACACTCGAAAATCACTAGCAAATTTCCTAGTGATTTGCGAGTATTCCTCGCAAATTAGTAGCAAAAATTTTAATTAATTAAAAAAACCCATTTTTGGTCTTAAGTTTTTTCGGTAAGATTCAAATAATTCCAATTAATTTTTCAAATTGAAAACAATATTTTTCGTTACTATAAGAAAGTTCGTCTATTTTAAATTGTAATAATATTTTTAAAAATTTTTTTTGGAAAATATCATTTCATTGCCTAATTTGGATTACTAATACTCCTTTTGGGATTTATGGTTTAGGTTTTAAAGTTTAGGGTTTAGGGTATATTTGCTACTGATTTGCGAGAAACACTCGCAAATCACTAGCAAATTTGCTAGTGATTAGCGAGTGTTCCTCGCAATTCAGTAGCAAATATTTTAATTAATTAAAAAAACCCATTTTTGGTCTTAAGTTTTTTTGGTAAGATTCAAATAATTCCAATTAATTTTTTAAACTGAAAACAATATTTTTCGTTACTATAAGAAAGTTCTTCTAATTTTAATTGTATTACACGCATTTAGAAGAATAACTACAAGAAAGGTTACGTTTTTTTCCAAAATGTAAAAACAGAAACGGTTAAATTTTAATAATATTTTTAAACAAATTTTAGGAAAATGTCATTTGATTGCCTAATTTGGATTACTAATACTCCTTTTGGAACTTACGGTTTAGGGTTTAGGCTTTAAAGTTTAGGGTTTAGGGTTTAGGGTTTAGGGTATATTTGCTACTGATTTGCGAGGATCACTCGCAAATCACTAGCAAATTTGCTAGTGATTTGCGAGTGTTCCTCGCAAATCAGTAGCAAAAATTTTAATAATTAAAAAAACCCCTTTTTGGTCTTAGGTTTCTAAGGTAAGATTCAAATAATTCCAATTAATTTTTTAAATTGAAAACAATATTTTTAGTTACTATAAGAAAGTTCGTCTATTTTAAATTGTAATAATATTTTTAAAACAAATTTTTGGAAAATATCATTTGAT
>OVAN01004962.1:0-24568 GCA_900406275.1 Anastatica hierochuntica | reverse complement strand
GTTAATGGGCTTAAATGATTTCCGGACAGTTACTGGCGGTTTCGGACGGTTATGGATGGTTCCGGAAAGTTACTGGCGGTTTCGGACGGTTACGGACGGTTCTGAACAGTTACTGACGGTTCCGAGCAGTTACTCGCGGTTTCGGACGGTTACGGACGGTTCCGAACAGTTACTTGTGGTTACGAACAGATACTGGCGGTTAATCGGGACAGTTATCCGAACAGTTACCAAAAGGGGGAAATAACTTCCACGGGCGGTTATGGGTGGTTAATGGGCGGTTATGGTGAAAAATAACCACCAAACTCGTGCAATAAAAAGGGGAGACGTTTTTAAAAGAGCGGATACGATAAAAATTGAGTTGGGCACGAGAGAACAGGAAGAAAACCCAAGGAATTCACGTTCCGAAGGGTAAACACCGAGAGAAAACACTGTCTGGCCGATCGGGCAGTGCATCTGGACGAAGAACACAGGAGAAACCGTTCGGCTGGCCATGTCCGGTGGAAGAAGCACCGAACACGTCGTGCATCGTGACCGGAAAGGCCTTAAGAGGCGTGTGGCAGGAAGTTGCTCGATATTATTGATCGGATCAATGATCCGACAAGGGTTAGCGGAGTTCCGATGAAGAAACAAGGGTTGGACACGCTCGGATCGCGGATCCGATAGTGGAAAATGCAGAACAGACCATGTATCATGTTCGGAGAATGAAGATTGACGTTCGGGAATGGCTGTGCTCGAGGGAAACAAAGAGAAATTTTGGATCCGACCGAGAGAAACTGATCCGGAAAGGGAAATACATGATCGGCGTGGTGAATGCGCGTTTGGATTGCAGATTTGATGGGGTAAATGCAGAACTGATCAGTGTACTGTGTCTGGATGAGTTCCAAGAGTGTTTCCAGGGAGTTTTACTTGTGTGTCATGTTCGGGTCAGAGATCCGACCAGGGAAAATGGAGACAGAACGTTCGAAAGGCTGTTCCGAACGATGACAGTGATCAGATGATGTTCTGGTGCGTTCGGCGCAAGGTAAAATCTTGACAAAACGTTCGGAAGATGAGTATTCATGTCCGGCAGTGTTCGGGACAGAGATTTACCGAGGGAGAAAAGGTTGAACGGGTTAGTATATCGAAGTTCAAAGTGTACCGATTGATAAAGTGTACCGTAAGTCTCGGATGGAGTATCCGAGCCACCTTTCGCGTTACCTAGTCACTTGGGGATGGTTGGCTGTGTGACTAAGTAACAAAGAAGGGTGGTTTTAAGGATGTGTTATCACCGAAACGTGGTCAAACTGATATCGGCAAATGGCTAAGGTACGGTTGGCTAAGGTATGAGTTAATTATGCTGGTTAATAAGTTTAATTCCGCTGCATGAAATGCGTAAACTGTTGAAATGTCTAAGCTAGAATGCTAAGTAAATAGCTAGTTAGATGGTTTAGGTCGGAAACCTCGTGAGAAATTTTACCAAAGGCGTTTAAAGACCAGGAGGTTCAGAGGCGGCTTGACTGGAATCGTATGACATCTTGACTGCGGATAGGAATTCCGGGTCGGGGTGTTACACTAGGGCCAACGACGGAGGTTCACGTTAATCGTTGTTTGGTTGCTGTCGCCACAGAGCATGTGTCACCGCTCAAGTTTACTTACAACTTTACTTTTCATATGTTGAAACTGCATATCAACCCGTCTTGTGGAATTTAAACCGCAATATAACTCTCTTATATTTTAATTTAACGACTAATAAACCTATTATCAAAATCCAATAGCAATTAAACTCAGTGCCATATTGAAATTCGAATCCAATCATACAAAAACAAAAAAATTAATAACGAAATGGAGGATTATATTGGTGGGTTGATATGTTGTTTGGACATATGAAGGATAAAATTGCAAAACGAATGCGAGTAGAGTTTATTTTTTTATTTTTATTTTTTTTACAGATAACCTTAAAATATATATTAGATATCTAAATTATTATTCAGTTTTCATGATGATAATTTAATAATTTACTACTTGACAAAGTATAGTTTTCAAATTTTCTCTAAAAAAACCCCTGATCAATAACAATAACTTACAAAAGATAATTGATTTTGCTTAGCTATAGAAAAACACAGTAAATGTTACATTTTTTAGAAAGGTAGATTAAAAACCAAGGTGAATGTATATATATAACAGAAGCGTGCTACAAAGATTACATATATTGAGAGAAAAGAGAATAATAACTGACAGATGCTCTGCTCCTTAACACAAACACACACAAAATGACACTCTTCTTCTCCTCCTCCCTTCTCTTCCTATTCCTTCTCCTCCGCATCTCCGCCGCTTTCTCTTTTCCGCCGACGAACTACTTCGACTCCTTCTTGCCTTCGGATGCCGTTGCGCTTCTCTCCTTTAAATCCACCGCCGATCTCGACGACAAGCTTTTGTACTCCCTCACCGAGCCTTACGACTACTGTCAATGGCGCGGCGTCGACTGCTCTCAGGACCGCGTCGTTCGTCTAGTTCTCGACGGCGTCGGACTTCGGGGAAGTTTTTCTCCGGATACTCTAAGTCGTCTTGACCAGCTCCGTGTTCTTAGCCTTGAGAATAACTCCCTCTCTGGTTCGATTCCCGATCTATCTCCTCTTGTCAATCTCAAATCCCTAATCTTAAGCAGAAACAGTTTCTCCGGGACTCTCTCTCCTTCGATACTCTCCCTCCGTCGGTTAGTAGAACTCGATCTGTCGTATAACAGCTTCTCCGGTTCGATTCCGTCTCATATCAATGCTCTGAGTCGACTCAATTCGTTGAATCTCGAGTTTAATCGGTTCAGTGGTACACTCCCGCCTCTGAATCTGTCGTATATGACGTCGTTTAACGTTTCCGGAAACAATCTCACCGGAGCAGTTCCGGTCACGACGACTCTGTCGCGATTCAACGCGTCCTCGTTTTGGTCCAACCCAGGGCTCTGCGGTGAGATCATCAACAAACCCTGTGGTTCACGCTCTTCGCCATTCTTTGACTCACAGAAACCGAACGCCACGTCATCATCTTCTTCCTCGGAAGCGCCTATTGGTCAAACGACTCACGGGGAAGCAGCGATGACTACTCCGCCGGCGGCGAATAAAAAGGGTAAAAGTGGATGGTTAGTTTTCGGTTTCACCATTGGCCTCGCGTCATTAACAGTCCTCGGTCTCTGCATCGTCGTGTTCTCTCTGGTTAAAAAGAAACGCAGAGACGACGGTGACGTGATGATGTTTCAACCGAATCGAAAAGGAGACACGTTCACGCAAACCCCAACCGAATCTCACACCACACGAGCCATTCCAATTTCGAATTCAAATTTCAAATCTCAGAAGCGCGAAGAGGAAAATAAAGATATCAAAATTCAAATCAAAACCACAGAGCCGCAGAAGAAAATCCCAAGGAGTGGAGATCTAATATTCTGCGGCGACGTCAATGGAAGTGAATCGGGAGAAGCCATGTACACACTCGACCAGCTGATGCGAGCTTCGGCGGAGCTTTTAGGGAGAGGATCGGTAGGGACGACGTATAAGGCGGTGATGGTGAACCAGATGATTGTGACGGTGAAGAGATTCGCTCCGTCGAAAACAGCGATAACTTCAGATATGGCGTTCGAGGATCACATGGAGATGGTGGGTCGACTCAGGCACCCAAATCTCGTTCCGATTAAAGCTTACTTCCAATCAAACGGAGAGAGACTCATCATCTACGATTACCAACCTAACGGAAGTCTCTTCAATCTTATCCACGGTACTTTTCATCATCTCCTCTCTCTCTCTCCTTTTTTAGGGTTTTAGCTTTAACTCACCGAGTCACACCTCCCGAGTTAAACAAAAAATTTTGTTGGCCTCAAATCAAATTAAAGTGTGTGACAGAGAGAAGTATAATAAGTTGATAGAGACCCTTTTTTAGCCCTTGAGTGTATACTTTTGATGCAGCTGGAAGGAACTTGACTGCATAGAGACAATGGTTTTTTTTCATTTTCTTCTTCTTTCTCCATTAAAAATTATCTATCTAGGTACAAGACAAAATCTCTGTGCAGTTTTCACGTGAAAGTTCAGTCATTTTGTCAGGAATTTGCTGTGTTTTATCTATAGGAGTTGTGTTTACGAGTCTCTGCACTCCCACATTACTTATATATGATTGGAAGTATGTATGAATAATCACATCACAAGGGAATCTATTGAACTATTAGTGATAGTAAAGTTTTTTTCCATTTTTTGTCATTGATGTGGCAAAACACACCCATATTGAATCGTTCTGATTCATGTAAAACTCAGGTTCAAGAACATGTAAGGCAAAGCCATTACATTGGACATCATGTTTAAAGATAGCAGAAGATGTAGCTCGAGCACTACATTACATTCACCAATCATCTGCACAGTTCCATGGAAACCTCAAGTCCACAAACATCCTCCTCGGTCACGACTTCGAAGCTTGTCTCACAGATTACTGTCTCAGCGTATTAACAGACTCCTCTGTCCCTCCCACCAGTGACCCTGACATCTCTTCATACAAAGCACCTGAGATCAGGAAATCAACAGACAGTCCCACATCCAAATGCGATGTATACTCTTTCGGAGTCTTCTTGTTAGAACTATTGACCGGTAAAACTGCTTCAAGGCAGCCGTTTATGGCAGCAAACGATATGGTTGATTGGGTAAGAGCAATGAGGCAAGAAGACGAACAGCCAAAGGAAGAAAATGGGCTTGAGATGATGACTCAAATGGCTACACTTTGCCGTGTGACATCTCCAGAGGAAAGGCCGACGATGAGGGAAGTGATCAAAATAATTCAAGAGATAAAGGAGAGCGTTGTTATGGCTGAAGAGAACAATAAGTTCCAGTACTCATAGTGTTTCCTTCATGTGATCAGTTTGTAGTTTTGATAAACTTGATAAGTATGTGTATGTACATGGAATTTTGTTGTACGCAAAAGAAAAAATAGTTTAAAATTCGGATCCGCAAATGTTAGTTTGCCTTATCACTCAAGTAAACGTTAAAGCTTCCCAAGTTATCAAATTGAATGATTCATTTTGATTTTAGTTACCCTAACGATGTCAGTATACCAAAATTAGCTAGCTCATGTTTGTTTTCTTTGTTTAGCAGATTCATCCATATATCCACCAAATGATGCATCTAAATGGATAGTCCGAATGATGTTTATTACTAATTTTGACCGTTCATCTGAATGATTCATTTGAATACTCTACTCGTTTCTTCATTCATATGGTTCATCTGAATGATTGGAGTAAAAAAAGGATGAAAATGCCTTTGTTAGTATAATCATATCTTTTATTTTAATCATAATTTTTTTCATCTTAACATTAACCAAAACAATTTTAACACTTTACAACTCTAGATCATACTTTTATATTGATTTTGCGGTATTGGCGGGAAAATTACGATTTTCCAGGGTTGGCGGGAAAAATATGACTTCACATTTTTGGTGGGAAAATACGATTTTACGGGTTTTCTTTGCAGAAAAATGTGATTTTGGATTTTTGCGGAAAAAGTGATTTTGCGGTTTTGGTGTGAAAATATGATTATGCCATTTTGGCGGGAAAATTTTATTCCACGGTTATGGCGGGAAAGAGCAATTTTGCGGTTTTTGCAGGAAGCAATTTTTTGGTTTTTGAGGGAAAATGCGATTTGAGGTTTTGACGGGAAAATTTGGTTTTGAGGGAAAATGTGATTCTGCGGTTTTGACGAGAAAATGCGGTTTTGGGGGCGAAAATTTACAGTTTTGCGGTTTTGGCGAGAAAATACGATTTTGCGGGAAAATGTGATTCTGCAGTTTTGATGGGAAATGCGGTTTTGCAGTTTTGGCGAAAAATTACGAGTTCGCGGTTTTGGCTAAAATTTATGGCTTTGTAGTTTTGGCGGAAAATTAAAGTTCGCTCGATTGATTCTATATCACTGAACTTGCGAATGTATGAATAGAATTGTTTGATTATTATGTCGTTGCTTGAAACAATTTTGTCTTCTTACAAATAACCTCGTTCATGATGTACCGAGAATAATATATCCATTTCGAGACTTTCCTTGAGGGAAGCCCCTTTGGCATCTTTTCATTTGCAAAGAATACTCTTTACCTGCTTATGCGTTCATAGCGCCCATACCTTTAGCTAATTTAGTTCGAGCCTGAGTAGCAACATAAGATCTTATAAATGTGTACAATTACAACTCTGATCACTTCTGATCTTTCGAGAGAATAACAGGAGGTTAAATTTCATAGAGTTCAATTCCTGTTCTCAACCCATGACATGAAATAAGATGAATTGAGACGGTATTTCGTAAATACGTAGGGAAAAAGATCTCTGAGAGTTGTTTCCGGGATCCAAATCTATATAGACACATAAATCCATGGATCTATACATCTCGATCCGAAACCAAAAAATTATGAAAAGCCTTTTGCCTCTCTTTAGATTTTCTATATTGTCGAACATGTACGAGCCATTTATAATTGAAAATCTAGTTTTTTTCAATAAGAGATATATTAAAATAAAACCAAAGTTGTACTAGATATAGAAACCAAAACAGAGCCCTAACTGACGTAAAAACAAAGGACATAAACCAGAAAATCAAAAGCTTAAACAACGTCTTCCATAGACAGAGATTCAACACGTTCTTCATCAAACAACTTTTGCAGCCACCTCGGACTCCCTTTTTCCACATACGAACTCATGCGAAGATCTTCAACCACACTTCTAGTAATTTTATAGGCTCCTTTATTACACTTTGGTGCTTCATATGAGAGATACCAATCCAATTTTCCTACAGTAAAACTCAGAATTTCAGAGATCAAACCTATCATGTTTGGCCATTACAATGGCTCTTGTAACGCTTTAATAATGTCTGATGTCGAAGCAGCAAAAATGACTTTCTGAAAGTGAAGGCTTGCCAAGCTCTCCACCGACCATTCCCATGCTTTAATTCGAGTTTGTAATTGACACTCTACATTAAAAAATGACCTTCGGCTATGCATAATGACCACACCATCTAGTTTAGATCTATCTTTTTTAATAAATTCAAACATACATAAAATTATGAAATTTAATCCTTTATTTTCTCCACTCGGATCAACCCGCCAACTTGGCACAACTTGGAGGGAGATCTTTTATATCTTTCGAGATCCACCCTACAATATGAGATTTCACAGGTTCAAATCTTGTGTCCGCAACAGATCATATCGAGTGCGAATTTGGTATTTGGAGAATTCTTGATTCAGTTCTCCACCTTCAGGGTAGTCATCAAAAAAAAAGTTGGCAGACATTCAAAAGAAAAAATACGGCTTCCCCCAATAACTCAAAGGTGTATCATGCCCCTGTAGTTGAAAACCTCCTTCAAGAATTGTCAAGACTCGCAACGAGCTCAACCCTCGTGTTTGTTGTCACCATTGTGTTTAGAAAATCCTCCTTAGTTAACTAATTCGTGGGAGCGTGTCTACCAATTTCACCATAGCGGCAACTTCTGATCTAGTTCCTCCACCACTGCGAACTCCTATAATAAAACGATTTATTAAGCCTGTCAGACCTCGAGAGCCAGGGCGTAGAATCATGCATCCCTCGGGACCAACAAGGGGTAGTACAAATCTAGGTGCCACCTCAACAACATACGTAAAAGCCGAGCCAATAGGATGAACTACACAAAAGAGTTCTGCGCTTCATGATATGAATCCTTCGACCCCCCTCAGTCACTACGAACGCCCCCCCCCCTTTATATTTCAACGAATTGCACGTAGATATATGATATCGACACATCTGAGATCGCCAAATATGATCCTCTCATGACCTTGGGTTGTCACATGCGACTGAATTTCATATTTTGCCTCCGCCCACATCTCGATTCAAGATTTCAGAACTTGGGGATGGATCTTTTGTTGAAATAGATGCAATATCAATATAGATAGAAATATATTCATATTCATCTATTATTTAAATTACCTTTTAGAGAGGTCCGTTTAATATCCAAAAACTGCTCAGCAACAGTCGAACAAGTACACCAAAAAAAAGAGTTGGTTGTCGAGCCGCGAACGTATTCCCAAGCATGATACTTAACGCGTTAGGGCCTATTTTTCTTCTCATCGGAGTTATTTCACAAATACTTCCCGTAAAGAAGAGATCCAGAAACAAGTTCACGATTTTTTAGTTAACAGCTTATATTCTATTTTTGTTATTGTTCAACTTTTTCGACTCCTCGATACTCAATCATGTTCTCCTTTGAGTTTTATTCTTGCGAACGTACTCCCCATATTCTTATTTATACAAATGGTATTTCGAATTTGGAGGTCCGAATCGAATGATGTTGAAAAATCAGCGGATGAGTCATTATGCACCTAAAGGAGGAGCCGTATGAGATGAAAATCTCACATATGATTCTGAAACGGAACCCTGTGAATTGCACAAAAGTAGGATACTAAAAGGTATAATTTCAATAATTTTGCCTAGACGAGCATTGAGAGGACCTTTCCCTAGTACGAGAGGACGAAAATTCTTGCTTATGTTGGACCATTTATTCACCACTAGACCGAGGGCTAAGTAATTTGATTCATTCACATACATATCATGAATGTTTGGAATCCAGAGGGCAAATCCATTAAACTCGATCAGCGTCCGCTTTGAAATCGTCCGCCCTACGCCCATGGATCGACCCCATTGTCTCCACCCCGTAGGAAACCAAGGGCCATGATTGGGAATTATTTGATCGATTTGTTAGATCGTTTCTTGAGGCATCGTGATACAATAATATCACATTTCCTCGAAAAGTTAAGGATTAGTAATCCGTCATAATTTAATGACTTCTAAGAATTTCGATACAGAGTTATTTGGACTACAAAATTAAACCATCTTCTAAAGCAATCTTGACATAGGTAGTAATCCATTCTATGGCGAGGTCTCTGGTTCAAATACAGGATGACTCAGCTGAATGTATAGAAATGGCTATAACAAAGTTTCTGCAATTGGCGTATTGGTCTTCGCATCCATCATTGATATTGACACATTTGAGGTCGCCAAATGTTGGTGAGGTCCTCTATTCAATCCTTTGATTGATCATCCTCTCGGATCAGCTACTGATCATCGCCTTGGTAAACTATTGTCTCACCAACACTAATCCTTTGTTGAAGCCGGTCCCGGCAGGGATCACCCCCCTTCGAGCATATTTCGATTGTTAATACGATATAAAAGGACTGCTACAGAAAATAGCTAGTAAGCCCATGGATATTGAGGTTCCACAAGCGGTAATTCCTGATACATTTTTGCTATGCTACTAATACTTGTACTTGCTCTGCTATTCGCATGGGCTGGTTTAGTAGTAGTTTTTACATTTTTCCCTTTCAATTCGCCTCTGACCATCAAATGAAATGTGAATAACCTATCCTCCTCTCTTTGTTGCCGCCATACCCTCGTTTTCTTCTAGACAAATTTGTCCATGTCAACAAACAATTCAAAACGCATTGACTTTTTTAGAATAGGTTTATGTCATTTCTGAAATATTTCTTATGGTAAGGAAGAGGGACTTTCTAATTTTGATTTCATTAGTATCCGTGAACTTTTAGTAGCTCTTCCGCTTTTAAGATAAATTCTCCCGTTTGTACCTCATAAAACGATTGGATGTTAGACTTGCTTCTATTGGACTTGGAGTTGGTCAAGGTACAACTGCGAGTCAAGTTGTTCCTATAATGATGGTGCTTTTCCAAAATAAAACTGTAGAATCTATGTTGAATCACCATTTAGCAGGGTTACTAGGACTTGGGTTATGCGGGTACATAAACTGCTTGAATTAAGGTTATGGACTCCAAGTGAAATCTCCTAGTATAGGAAAGAGTGAAAAAGTCCTTTTGTTTTTTAAAATAGAGTGGAGTAGCCTTCTCGCTTTAGTACCAGCGAGATTATTAATTGTACTCAGATTAACAGGCAAACTGCCAATTTTCGGATGAAATGCGCCAAAACCAAAGCAAGCCACTCCCGAAAAGGAATTTATTGATTCTCCCCAATTGGTTGGACCACATGTGTAATAAGCATATTCCATTTTTTTCAATTTTAGATCTTTTTGTCTAAAATTTTGTCCATCCAAGGCCAAAATCACTGAATGGGTAAGTCACCATGCCCCACGCCGGATTTACGGGTTGGACCTTTCCGGTTAGTCCATAATGGTCATCCAATAACCCAAATGGACTAGGGAAACTAAAAAACGATTCAATAATGAGTAATGCTATCGGGTCGGGTGAATTCAATAATAGACATTTGGCGGCATTCCAGCCTTCAATCGAACTGGAATATGTAATATCATACGTGAAAAAGGCTCGGCTCATGCATAAATGGTCATCCCGGTACTTGAGTCCGCTATCGCGAGCATGATTTTCTGTCATCTTTATCAAGATGGTTTTTCTTCGTCGGATATTCATTCGATTATCTGAAGCATGAAATAGATCAAATAGATCTTTAATCTTGCAGTCCAAATAACATGGTACCATGATGTATCGAGAATAGTAGAAATTAATTTCCCCCACTACGATAAGGGGCCAAAAGATCTACTACTTTAATTTGATCCTATTTGGTCAAATACCTAGCGACAAACTCTTAGAGCTTCTGTGGTGGATACCTCTTGGTCCTGTTTAGTTCAATTTCGCGGTTTTGACGAAATATGTTATGTGGTTTTTGTGGTTTTGGCGGAAAATGTGATTTTGTGGTTTTTGCGGAAAAATACGATTTTGCAGTTTTGGCGAGAAAATGTGACTGTGTTTTTTACGCAAATATATGGTTTTGTGGTTTTTGCAGTTTTGGTGGTAAAATGCGATTTTGCAGTTTTGGCGGAAAAATGCGATTTTGCAGTTTTGCGGTTTTGGCGGAAAAATTTGTGTCGATGGAAATGGACATGAGGAAGGAAATGTCGGCGGTTCAAGGAGATGTAGCTATTAAATTTTTATGTTGTATAAATTTTTTTTTTTTTACTTCATAAATTTTTGTTTTGTTTAAGTACGTTTTGGACCTTTTAGAGTTTTAGATGAACCTAATTCATCTGGATGATCCAATTAAATTCATTCAGATGATCTTGAAACTTTTAAATAAAATTTTAAAACTATCCATCTGGTTCATCCAAATGATTCATATATGCGTCTAAATGAACATTATTTCATAGATTCATCCAGATGGTTAATCCGAATGATCAAACTAAGAACACCTTGTATGTGGAAAGAAAACAAGCCTTTACATCATGCTTAGCTATTATGTCAATAATAATAAAGCATACATCAAACTGAAACTTTGTATTAAAAAGAATTACAATGTTATAGACTATGCTCACAAAACCTAATAAAGCAACACAAACTTTGTTGTTAACAAAAGGCAAAAAAGAAAAGCAAAGAAGAAGAAAAGGGTGGTGTCTGTTGTATATACAGGTGTAATTACGGGTCAACGCAAAGCAACTTGCAAAACTCAGTGTCGGTTCCACGAGTCTTCTTCAAGAGTCTTAGACATGAAGAGCATAGTTGTCTCATCGTTATGCTTTATCCACTCAGAGAGTTTCCATGGTTTCTGCCATTTCCATTTAAACTGAAGCAGCCATTGATGGTGACTTCTCTTCCACTTCCACAGCTTCCCACTCTTCCCCATTCTATTCATTGCTTTCATCTTTCTCCTCTCTTCTGATAAAGCTTCTGATTCTATCACAGACTCTGCGTATTTTAGCTGCCTTTTAGCTCTATGATATGAAGATGGAGACGATGGGTCACTCGCGTTGTTATTATCTCCATAGTGCTTTGATGAGCTTCTTGATTCTGATGTTGATGAAGCTAGTGCAATGGACAACGTTTGCTCCCTTGCCTTTTTCTCTTTAAGGATCTCTCGATTCTGGACTTCGGTTAGTTGCAATACGCAGAGGTCATTGAGTTGTTCCTTCTTCTCTTTGATTTCTATATCTTTCTCCCAGATTTTGCACCTGTTTGATGTAATTCGAGCAGGGCCAACATCAACCTGAAAGAACTTTGTTTCTTCTTGACTTTGGTTTTTAAATTCGGGTTTAAGAGTTGTTTACCTTGCTTCAGCAGCGGAATTAAACACATATTGAAGCAAATACTTCGCTTCAGTCATGGACTGAATGGAATTCCACCGAGTCTTGGCATGTAAGCTATGCTCTCTTTCCTCTGCTTCTGAGAGCTGAGAGGCCATGGCTGTGAGAGCATTTGAGGAAACATCCAACATGCTTTCCAGAGAAGCTATTCTCTCCAATCTTGTGTTCGGTGACAAAAATCTGACGCATCGGGTAAGATATATAAACAGGTCAGAAATTGAATCTATACCAAAACTGAGTCATTTCATCTGAAGTTGTACCTAAACTGTCCATTTTTCTCTTGATGGGGACTTGAAGCAAAATTTTTCTCTCTTTTTAAGGAGTTTAACTCTTCAGCCAATGCAGCTCGACTATATGCAACCACAGTCTGACTATTGATTAGAAAATTTTCAGGGAGAAAAAAAGTCAGCATCTACCAACATGGCTGAAACAGATGTTCAAAGACTCACACTTGGATTTGTTTTTCGTATTGGAAACGAACTTGATGTACTTTTGATATAACCTCTAGCTCGTTATCAAGCCATTTCCGTAAAGTTTTTTCATTGACCTGACAAATATTATGAACTGACACAGTTAATACTTGTGCTGTATGGTGAATCCATATCTTTATTAAGAGTTCTTATTACCTGTCTAGATGGTGGTTGACCATTGGCAGTCACTGAAAAAAAGAAATCATACGATTATGATCATAGAAAGAAAACAAATAAAGTGTATCTCAGCAAATAGATTACCTGATATAACACGAGGTGAAGACTTGCGGGCTTCTAGCAGCTCTTTAAGTCTTTTGGTAGCCATTGCTGCTTCCTCTGTTTTTCTCTGAAGAACCTGCAAGTATGAGATGAATTTTCTCTTGAGATTCTTATTTTCAGCACTCGAATCAGATAAGTTTTCGAAGTGTTTCTCTCAAGATGGAAAAGGAAAAATAATTCATAGAGGATTCTTACCATTTTTTGTCGTCGATTGAGAGCTTCGAGTTTGAGCCTTTCATGCTCAGTCTTTCTTCTTTCTTTCTTAAGCTACCCAAAACAAAATGTGCGACTTGAGATCAGTACAAGTCAATAAATAGGAAGGAGTATAATGAGGTGATGAAGTGGAGAGAGATAAAGTACCTGCAAAAATTCCTTCTCTTGCGAAGCTTTCCACTGTCGGAATTGTTCAGCTTCTTGTTTCATCTTCTGTTGTAGCTGAACCTGGATAATGAAACGCCAGAACAAATGTTAAAAATGTGTATCTAGACTGTGTGATTTAGTATCATAGAGATAATCTAATAGCTGCAGCTGAAAAATAAGCAACCTTCTGAGACTTAATGCATTGAATTTCAGCTTGTAAACGCCTTGCTGCATCTTCACTTTTTTGCTTTTGTTTTAAGACCTCGACTTGGTTTTCTTGTTTCTTCTTAAGATTCAAAATCTGTGTCTCAAGTGCTTTTAATTTTTGTGCATGGTTATCTTGTGCAACTCGTGCTTGTCTATCGGAACTAGCAGCAAGTTCCTCAACTTCAGCCAGCAATAGATCTCTCTCAACCTATAGACATTACGCATGACTCGAGTGTTAAGACAAATAAATTATCCACGAGAAAAATCAGAATGTTTCATTTCACCTGTATAGTTCTTTTCTCTTTCTCGAGTTCCATCATTTTCTTCTCAAAGTGTTGTCTGATTGCTTCGGTTCCAACCCCATAAATTTCCATCTCTGACTGAAAACGGAAAAATCATAAGACTGTCAAAATAGTCTAATCTTTATCAATACGCACAGAAAACTTCAATTGAGTAATGACTAAACCTCTTTCTCCTCCAGACGTTTGCTTAATTCATTTAATTCTTTGTCCATGTTATTCTGCCTAAGTGTATGTTCCCACTCTTTTGCGGCTCCATCAATATCTTCTGAAATTCCACCTTGAATGATAAAACATTTAAAGCGTAGATGAGGATAGGAAAATGCAGATACATTTCATTAGACAAGTTTCCAGAGATGCCAGTGTCCAAAACCTGATGTTGCTTCGCTCATTTCATAATCTGAATCCACACTTCCGAAACCCCTTTTGAGACCATCATCTTTCGGAAAACTTACCCCATCTTCCTGAGATATAGTATATGATCAAGTGAACATTTTGACGAATTTCAGGCTTTCAGCAGTAAAGAAAAGTGCCAAATAAATATATTACGATTCCAAAATCTATATTGAAATTACCTGTGCATCAATATTGCAATAGTGGATAGTAGCTCTCTTGCTGCGGTAGATGTGAAGTTCTCGAGAAAGCTCCTCATTGGCAGACTCTAGCTTCATGATTTTCTTTCGCATAACCTTCAAAATGAAATTTTGTACTATTGCTGATGAGAAGTTATATAATAAACATTTTGACGAATTTCAGCGGAAGTTACAAAACCTGAACTTCCTCTGATGGGGTTCCCCCACGAGCACAAAGTGTAGCTTGTAGATATTGTATTTGTTGACGCATCTTTTGTATCTCACTACATATTAAGTCTTTATTGGCCTGTGCACCAAAATTAAGAAGGCTGTTAGCTTTACTGCAGAACCGAAAACTGATCTAATAAAATCGTTCCTTGGTACTTACCACAGGCTTATTCTGGATATTCCGAGCACGGTTTGCATATTTGAGTGTGTTTAAAGTTTCTTCAGCATTGATGTCGGCAGGACTGATGCAAGCTATATTAATTACACCAAATGAGAGAGACTTGAACTTGTTACTTGTTATGAAATTCCAGGGAATCAACTCATACAGCTTAGAAGCTTACCTATCATGACAGTTTTACTATTACCACCAAGAGAATCCTGCAGCAATATAACATAGATTATATGGAAGTTATGTCACATGAATCATAAATGACTGAAAATTGGGTAAAATCAATTCTTCATAAATGCAGACAGATATTTACAGGCCAATAAAAGATAAAATGATGGTAAAAAACTGTATATATAGTGATAATGAATACCTCCACATATTAGGATCTAAAAGTGCAAAGATAGAAATGAACCTGCAATAACCGAGTAAGTTTACTATCACGGTAGGGAACATGAGCACCTTCTTTTCGCTTTTTCTCATCCCCAAGTGCACTGATGACATTACCAAGTGCAAGAAGCCCTCTATTGATGTGAATTCCTGTTTCAGAGAGCAAAAAGAAATTGGGATTTAAGATGCAAGTCAAAGTTCTTAAAAGAATGTAAGGTCAAAGGTGGGAAGCTAATTTTACCGACCTTCTTTCAACCGAACACCGCCTGAACCTGTCCGTTTAGCTCTTTCAGATCCAGCAAGATCTACCAGATGAAGCTTGGCACAACAATACTCCTCACCCATATCCTCATCTTCGGTGTCTTTAACCACTGAGATTGCAGGAATTTTGCGCGTCTGCTCTAAGGTGATTGTGAAGATGGCATGTGACCGACTTTTTGATATCACACATAACAAAGTCATGCTAATACATTAGAATGCCCTTGGATAATTATTTAATATTTGATAGAGAGATTCTCACCTGGATTGGTTATTCATATTTGTGCTCCCAGTCGCCCTAGTTAGAGATCCTTGCTCTAGACAGGAAGCCATTTCTTCTTTAGTAGCTACGGGAACTTCAGTTGCACCGGATAGAGTTATTGCCCCGTTTGGAGATTCACGAATCTGTACAGGTGACTTACTAAGAGCAACCTTTCCAGGGGTTCCATTGGTCAGTCTATTAAACGGCACACCATCCAGCAAATCCAGAACTTCTTCTTTTAGAATCTACAGACGAAGATTTCGGTTATTATACATGTAAAACGAAAATCAATCTAGACGGTTGAAAAGGCAAAACGTTAACAAGACGGACTGAGTTCAAATACTTGAAAAATAAACTAGTCTTATGTGTGAGATATCTGTGAGCAACCAAGGAGCAATACCTCGATGAAAGAGACATGTAACTGAAACCTCATTTGGTGCTTGGTTGAATAAATTTTGTTGAAGAGAGCACTCATAACTTGAGGAATCAACCCATTGCTTGTCCCATCTTTAAAAGCAGTCCCCATGGTATATGTTTTTCCAGATCCTGTCTGCATCATTTGCACAAATTCAAAATTGGCTGGAAAAGGCAAACACGATAAGACAATAAACAAATCTTGTTTTCCAAATTTAGAAATGATTTTTGAGTGTGTACCTGACCATAAGCCAAGACAGTAGCATTGTATCCATGGAACAAACCATCAACAAGAGGAGCAACACATTGTTCAAACATCAATGAAGAAGGAGAACCATTGCTTCCATAAACATGATCAAATGTGAAGGAATGTGTTCCCATTAGCACCTGCATTTACACAAACTTCCCCTTTTAAAATTTTGATACTGTTTCATAAGAAGAAAAAAATTTGATTGTATGAGAGATGGAACTAGGAATTGATCTGGATCTAGGAGAAAGCGTCATGAAGGCGACGACGACGAACGAGATGAAACTGATTGTATTTAATCTCACAGTGGCGATTGATAGAAACTATCATCACCTGAGGCGTTACCGGAGAAACGGAAACGCATTCCCTGCAACCTTGAGCTATCTCGTCTCCAATCAATGGACGAACGTTAACCGCCACTTTCACGCAACAACTTTCCAGCGACGACGACGGCGACGGAGGAGAAGAAGAAGATGAAGATGACGATAAGGAAGAATGTGATTCCATTGAAGGATCTCCTAGAGTGAGAAGAAGAGTCTCGATTTCTTCTTTCTCCTTCTTCGTCTTCGTAGTAACAACGAAGACCGAGTCACTTCCTCGGGAGAAGGAGAAGCGGAGAAGAAAAAGTGAAGAAGAAGCTACTCTTCACTGCTCTCTCTCTCTCTATACGAGGTAACTTTTATGTTTCCATTATTACCCTTCGTTAAACATTAATATTACGTTTGTACCCTCCACGTCAGCTTCTTCTTCTTCTTCTCCACTTTCTATTAATGAATGAATGGTCCGTGTGCATTGAAAACCAAAAAATTAAGATTTTCTTCAGATCCGTTTACACTCATTTTTTTAATTATCATATTTAAAAGGTTTGTTGTTGTGTGTTCCACAAATTAAGTTAAATTATTTTTAATGGTTGGTTGGTTCGTGTAAATAAGACAAATGGGTTTTTTTATTTTGTAAAAATCGATGGTTCCAAAGCTGACCATTTAATGCAAAATGAAGAAATTGTAGTTTCCATCGTCTCGTTACCCAAAAGACAAGAAAAATAAAATAAACCGAAGAAGACATTCGTTTCTGGTCCTTCTTATGCGCGGGAAAATCCCAACAGAAAATATAAATAAAAAACATTTTAGATATATGTTTTTTTTATCACCAAATGTAGGGACCACTGTATTCTATATTTGGGCCTTTATTGGGCCCTACCTAACATGTCCCTATGCAAGGCTCATTGGTTCTTTTCTTTTTTTCCTTTTTAATCCTTTTTTTTAAATTTTCTAGACGAAAATTATGAAGAGGCAATGAAATTTATTTAATATGGTCTAAAGGTTTTGATCGTTACAAAAATTATGAAATATCATACTTTTAATTCATAAATTGTAAAATAAAGGCCGAGGGCATTGTAGCATCGTAGTAGACTCTCTAGAGCAAATTCTCAGTCACCAAAGTTCGACACTCTTCCACCACAAAGTGAAGAGAATATGTGGGGCTAAATAGGCTATCGAACCGACTCGTTGTGGTCCATTTGTTGTTGACAAAAAAAGGAATAACATAGGCTAAATCATGATTCAATACAAATATGGAATTGAAAAAATAATGAAATTATTCTCTAGTTAGATGATACACATTAGGTTGATAAAAGTGATACACATTAGTGTTTACAATAATTATCATAACCAAATTATAATGTAATTATCAACTTATTATAAATGTTGTTTAAATTTTTTCATTATGAAATTGTTAAAAAAATTATGAAATTTCATTATATATGTTGTTTAAAGTTTTTCACACATTAAAAACCAAATAAATTTTATATTTTGTCTTTAATTAATATATTGTATTATTTGATTATTAATTGATGATTAAAAAATATGAGCAAAACTGAATTTACAAAAATCATTTGTACTGAAAATATAAAACAGCACTTATAATAAAATTAATCTTAAAGTGTGAAACAATAGTTAATATAAAACGGATGAAGTATTAATCATAAATATTAGATATAATCATTGAAACAACAACAACCCATGATTAAATTAAACTTTGCAACAAACTTTCTATTTCCACCAAACTTTAATAAGAAAAAAGATTAGATATAAGCATCAAAGTTTGACTCTATATAGCTATTTTTTTGTTCGAAGTTATGATTAAAAGTAATCATGATAGCTCTCAAGCATGGCTATTATTTCACGTCCCTTCCACTAATTTTACCTTTGCCTCCCACTTTATAGATGAAGCAGCCAAGGATGCCTGTTTTTAGATGGAAGTTCTTTGAGTTGAGACCATTTCTAATGATGCTTCATTTTTCATTAACGAGAGAAAAGTTATACTAATAGTGTTTTATTTTCATATTCAAAATAATGATATGAATAGTATTTCTTAATACACGAATGAACACTATTCACTACTTTAATATTTTGAAGATAAAATTTTTATTATAAATTGGTATTTTAGGTTTGATTTGTTTTTTTTCATGCTTAAATTAAGTATTTGTTTTGATATTACTTTATTAATTTATGAAGATCATTAAAATATTGACCCAAAAATATTGATGTTTGTAAATCTTAGCTTGTTGTTGTTTACCTTTTCCTACTAAAAATATATTGTTATCTACTTGGAAATATGAACAAATGTTAAAATGTTTGCATTGAGAATATTATGAAATAAAATTAAAACTTTAAAAAGATATTTTTTGTGAAACGAAAAAATCTATTATGTTAAAACAGAGTCCTACTTTTTATCTATTTAAAAAAGGTGTCATTTAAATTTGGACCTATTCACAAGTCACTAGAATAATTATAACATTTATTATTATTTAGTTAGAAATACAATCTAAACATTGATAATCCCATGTTATATCTTCTAATCCTATGTACAATTAAATCATATAAAATTATGTTACTATTTTTATTTAGTTTATATATTATACATGTATCAATGTTTATATAATTGACATGTTAGCATACATGTATTGATAAATATATAATAATATTCAATACAAAACTATAGATTCAATCACATAATATTGGTTTTATAATAAATCGGTTTTGATATATTTATACTATAGTATGTATGAAAATTATATTATTTTAGTATAAATGCAAATGTGTAAGTTAGAGCAAGGCGTTTGGGATCCCGTTCACGTCGGGTTCGAATCTCGAACTCCAATCCTATAAGATTCATAATGGTTTTTGAAAAGTTCTACTCCGATTTTTCCGAACGGGTTGGATTTTATAAAATTATTAAAACTCGGATAGATCCGATACTTTTTTCGAAATCGAGCATTTTCGAGTTTTCCGGATTTGGGTTTGAGATTTTTAGGTTTCTCCAATTTTTTCAGATATTTCGTGTTTTTTGAATTTGGATTCAGTTCAGGTTTTTCTGAATTTTCAGGTTTTTAGAACTCGGGTTCGGGATTTCCGGATTAAACAAGACAAATATATGAATATAAGGATATAAGAGTAAGGATGTATGTATACGTATGAAAAAGTTTGGGGCACCCATATACTTTCGAGTTTTGAATTCGACTATGGTAAAACCCGAAACCAAAAATACTTGAGTATGAAAACTGTTTGGGTTTTTTCACATGTTTTTGCGGGTTCAGTCTTGGAGTAAAAAATTTAACATTTGAGAAAATATAATGTAAAGAGCTAATCTCATTCATATAAATTTTTTTCAAATACCAAATTATCAAACAAAAAATAGTATCCACAAAATATTATTCACATAAACAAATAATGTTTTACGATAAAACTTAAACAATATAAAAGAAAAGAAATTCTGTTTGTTAAATACTTAGTATTTTATTTGATTAATCTAATTTTATCACATATGAAAATTTGCCAAATAAAAAATTTGAAAATAATAACTATATGTAAAAATAGTATACAAAATAATCTATTTTATTAAAATAGAGCCACTATTTTTTTTACTATTGATAAGTCATAGTAGTACTATTTAATTAATTACATATGCATATTTTGATTATATTTATTAATCAATTATAATATTTCTCAGAAATCTTAGTAATTAATAAAGATATTAATAATAAATAAATTTTAATTATAATTTTGCATTTTAATTTTAGTTATAACAAAATATATTGAGAAAAATCTAACAAAATCATTCTAAAAATCTTAAATATTTTTATTAAGTAATGTATTACTTAATTTCATAATTAGTAATATAATATTATTATTATAAAATAATGTTAATTAAATTTTGATTATAAAAATAATAAAATAAATTTCATTATTATAGTTTATATTATATTAAATATAAGTATTATATGAACTAAAATACATTTATAAAATAAAAAAATACCCGCACATACGTGCTGGTTAAAATCTAGTAATACTTATTATCCAATTTTTTTTGTTGATATGTGATACTTTATTGCAACGAAACACTTTTTTACAAAATAATGTGTCCTAGCTTAACAGTTCAAATGAATCAAAAAAGAGAAACAAAGTTGAAACTAAGCTAACGAGAACTTAACCAAAGAATTAAAAGATCATCCCATTTGCCGTGCATCTCCAAACGTCGTGCCAATAGCTTGTCTCTAATGGCTCTATCAATTTGTCTTTGAATCGTGAGAGGTTGAATCCATGGTGACCCATGCCTAAGCTGATTTCTTGTGAGCCAAATATGATAAACAGTACATTGAAAGGCTAAGAGAAGAAGAAACTTGACCTTAGAAGACCAATACACTGCCAATAGCTGCGCACTAAGCTCTCTCCATGAATGAGTGAAGCGAAACCCCATCAAACCCTTCGCCGTACCTGACCAAACCTGCACAGCATAGGCACATGAGAAGAAGAGGTGTTCACGATCTTCCTATGGCTGGAGACAGAGAACACACGACCCCGAATGACCTACACCCCATTGCATCATCCGCACTCCAGTGGAAAAAACGATCTTTATATGCTAGCCATAGGATGAATGTGTGCTTAGGCGTATGAAGCTTAAACCATACCACCTTAGCCCAATTCACCTATGGCCGATGTTGACGAATCTGAAGCCATGTTTTCTTTGTAAAAAAAGTGGCATTAAACTGATTTGGACCTGATTTCCACATGAAAACATCCCCACCATCGAAAAGCACCACATCCTGCAATGCACCGACAACCATACGCAAAGACGAGAATTCCAACACATACCTAAAGCTTCAGCCACTGTCGCAGATTGCGAAATAACCAAGCTGCGGAAGCCTCTAAACCAAACAATGTCATATAAACGCCCAATAGATAACCAACTCTCAAACCAAAAAGAATCGTACGCCCATTACCGACCTCAACCCGCGCAAAAGTTGATGCTAAGCCCCTGAGTTTTAGCAATTTACGCCAAATCCAAGAACCTTAATGATCCAAAGCAGACCATAAAGACCCTTTCCTAATCAAATACACATGAAGCCAATCCACCCAAAGTGAATTAGTAGCTGTCATAATTCTCCAAATTAAACGGAGCCCATATATGGTGTTAACTTCTGCTAGTGGCCTGAAACCCAACCCATCCTCATCCTTGAGAAGGTTTACCTCCTCCCATGCAACCTTAGCCTTTTTGTGCTCATTTCCGAACCTGACCACAGAAAAGCGGAGCAAAGACTATCGATTTCTCTCAAACAACACCTTGGTACCCGAAAGGCGGAACTCCAAAAGTGAAAGTGAGTAATACTCGTAAAAACCGATTGAAGTAATTGAATACAACATGCAAAAGAGAGAAACCGAGTGGACCAAGAGTGGAGTTTCCCATAAATCTTCTCTATCAAAGGTGCATAATCCGTAGTTGTTATTCTCTTAGTGGTAAGAGGCAAACCCAAATATTGTACCGAAATATTGTCTAACTGAATGCCAAACTCCAAAAGAAGCTCAACCTGCACTTCCGCATCCACACTAGCCATATAAATGGAGGACTTTTTTAAGTTAATCTTTAAGCCTAAAACCGCCGCAAACTCATTAAAAACACCCACTATTCTTTGCAATGAGCGAACAGACCCCTCCGAAAATACCATGTTATCATCGGCGAAACAAAAGTGTGTAATAGATAACTGTTTACAAGACGAGTGATAGCCAAATATGCCTGCGGCCACAACTCTATCCAACAATGCCGAGAGAACGTTCATCGAAATAACGAAGAGATATGGGGATAAAAAGCACCCCTGTCTTAGTCCACACCTACTAGAAAAATATCTAGCCAATGCACCAGTAATTTGAACCAAAAAAGAAGTTGTCGTAACACAAGTGAGTATCCACCGAATAAACTTATATGGAAAGTCCATTGCACGAAGAATATTCTCCAAGAAACTCCACTGAACCGTGCCAAAAGCTTTCGCAAGATCAATTTTCATCGCACATCGTGGCGTAATCTGTGGCTTGTGATAGTCTTTAACAATCTCAGTGGCTAACAACACATTCTACAAAGTAGCGTATCCTTCACAAATGCCAATTGATTTGGCTTAATAAGCTCTGACAATACATTTTTCAATCTATTCGCAATAATCTTGGAGATCACTTTGTAGATGAGATTACAACAAGCTATCGCTCTATAATCTCGCATCTCCATTGCATCAACCTTGGGGATTAAAGCCAATATAGTAGAGTTTAGGCCCTTCAGAAGGTAGCCATTCATGAAAAAATCCTTAATCGCAACAATCAAATCACCCTTCATAATATGCCAAACAGAACGATAAAACTCCTATGAGTAACCATCGGGACCATGCGACTTACCCGATGACATTGCAAACAACACTGCTCGAGTCTCCTCTTCCTCAACTGCAAGCGTCACAGAAGTCTGCACCGCTGGTGAAACACGTAAGAAGAGCAACTCCCTTAGCTCTTCCATAGAAATCCCTACATA
This sequence comes from Anastatica hierochuntica, assembly GCA_900406275.1. Taxonomy (NCBI): domain Eukaryota; kingdom Viridiplantae; phylum Streptophyta; class Magnoliopsida; order Brassicales; family Brassicaceae; genus Anastatica; species Anastatica hierochuntica. The sequence continues at coordinate 1,505 of OVAN01004962.1, read as the reverse complement.
GTCAGTCGATACCTCTTGTAAAAAATCAGAAAACCAGCGAACTACCTCTGCTTTTATATCAGGGATACTCGTCTTCGCCTCACCATTCTCTGTTCGGACCATACAAATTGCATTCTTAGCCAATCTTGCTTGAGTGATCTTGTGAAATAACTTTTGGTTCTTGTCACCTAACTTAAGTCACTGAATCTTGGACCTCTGTTTTAGAAACTTCTCCTCAAGAGAGTCAATGTAATGCCATCTATCTGCCGCTTCCCTCTCTAGTATGACATTCACAATCGTCTAGTTTTGCAATGCATCTCCCTGCCTCTCACCAATACTTGAAAAGCTTCTTTCTTCTTAACAGTCAAATTCCCCACCTATTCTCGATTAAATCCCCTCAGCTCTTTCTTCAACTCCTTTAGCTTCCGCGAAAACTGATACAAAGTTGCTCTGGAAGAGACCAATGGAGTAGTAAAATCCCAAAACTACTTAATAAGCGGCAAAAACCCCTCTTGAGCAGCAAGCATTGAGTGAAATTTAAATGGTTTCCTCGCATGAAACACCTGAGAATCAAATGAAACCACGCACCGAGCATGATCCAAAATGCCTCCCGTGCCAAAATGAGCATAAGAAGCTGAAAAGTAAGTCAACCATGAATCACCTATGAGAGTCTGATCCAGTTTTTTACTTATAGGATTATGATCTTGATGATTGGACCATGTATTGCCCATAAAAAGGAAGATCCATAAGCGAGCACTGCATCGCAATGTTTTGAAAATCCCGCATTGAAGAAGTGAACATAGCTTCATTAGAATGTTCATTGGTCGACAGTATCTCATTAAAGTTTTCGAGGATCAACCATGGTTTGTCCCTAAAGATTGACGATTGATGATGTGCTTGAAAGTCCAACCATAGCTGCTTCCTCTCACCCACAAAGTTAGACGCATAGACAAAGGAAACCAGAAACTCCTCTGTTAGAACCGAATCCTTGACTGAGCAGGTGATGATTTGATCTGACTTGTACAATGACGTGAGCAAGATAACATCCGACCATATCACCAAGATTCCACCTCTAGGATTATACTCGTAGTTGGTTAAAAGAGACCAGCCAGGAAAAACATAATTCATAACTCTATGCGATCTGTCCTCCTGTACACGTGTTTCCATAAGGCAACCAAATTTCAAAGAAGAATGAGAAATCCATTCCCTTACCGCCGTGTGCTTATGCAACTTATTAAACCCCCGAACATTCCACGAAAACACCAACATTAGTGCTTTCGTTGAGTTCCTTTCCTTCCTTTTTGGTAGAACTTTGCTCCTTCAAAGTTAACACTGAAGATTCCTCAAGGAATCGATTTACTCTCTTTGTAGTTCTTGGCAAGATCTGCCGAAGAGACTGATCACCTGGCTTCTCACTTAGAGGCTATTGTGGCCGTAGTATATCATCTGCTTCCTTAACCAATCCTAACACATTTCGACACTTGTTGGGATCTTTCGCAATAAAATAATCGACGAAAGTTTTCGAG
>OVAN01004961.1:0-24569 GCA_900406275.1 Anastatica hierochuntica | reverse complement strand
TGCGGTTATTCGACGTTTGAATGTTTCTCCGAAACGATGCGGTTATCCGACATTTGCAGTGGTTTTGTATCGTTCCGAAGTTCGTATCTTGGGATCTTTCGAGAGTTATTCATGATCCTCGGATGTAACTTTAGCATACCCGCATTTAGTTGCTCGTGGATGGCTAGACTTTGTTGAACGATGACGGCAATTGGCTTGCAGTCTTTAGCATTCCCGTATTTAGCATTCCCGCATTTACGCGCCAATTGGCTTGCAGTCTTGGAGCCAATTGGCTTGCAGTCTAGATGACGGCAAGTCTAGATGACGTTAAGTCTAGACGATGACGAGTCAAGTCGAAGGTAAGTCTAGACGACGCTAAGTCTAGACGACGATAAGTCCAGACAACGGTAAGTCTAGAAGACATTAAGTCTAGACGGCGGTGAGTCCAGACGTTAGTGGTGTTTCCGAGTAAATCCTATTAGAGATGCGATCTTGGACGTTGATTTCGTGATGGTCGTTTTTGACACCAACAACAAGCAACTTAGAGGTGCAGACGGCTCAGTTCAAGGCCGAGAGACTCGAAGAAGAGAACTCCCGCCTGAAAAGGGAGGTTGAAGCAGCTTCTCTTCGTGAGAAGGAGTTAGCGCGGAATCAAGCGTCGCAAGTTCGTCGCGCATATGGGCGCAAAAACGTGAGGTCGCCTTAGTTGTGGCCGACCATCAAGTTCAGTTTGCGGCGGACTTCGACTAGTACAAGTACGCTTAACAGTCCTTCGGAGAGTATCGCGAGTGATGTGGTTCGACGGGTGCTTTGTGGCGCACCCAGCTTTCCAACTACTCCTATGTCTTCGAGATGGACAAAATGTCCAACCACATGAAGAAGTGCAAGGATGTTGGGTCTTCGATCCTGTCAATCGAAGAGAGGGTTCGGGGTCAATGGACCCCGATTCCCGTTTCTCCCAATTCAGAGGAAGTTGGGGACACCGCTCGGGGCGAAGAGGACGCGGTGGACCAGACTTCGAACCCATTTAACGTTGGTGGTTTTTCGATGTCTGGTTACTTTGAATATGATTCGTAAATAACAGATGTTGTTAAGTATAGGGAGTATGTTCCTTATTTTAAGTCGTGTTTTGGCCAAGTGTGGCCACTTTCTATCTATTGGGGTCGGTCGTATGTGGCTTCAGAACCCCGTCATCTTGCGGTTTTAGTGTTAATAAACGGTGTTTTTATTTTGATATGATAATGTAAGAGTAGTGTTGCGTAAGTGGAGACATATTATGAGTTGTCGTCTCATATCCATTCCTTGAAGGATCGCTAAATTCGTTGTTTGTTTCGGGTGCGAGTTTACGAGAGACTTAGTCTTTCGAATTTTTATAAACACGAATATAAACGAAGAGACAAATTTTGGGATCTCGTATCGGTTAGATACTATGTCTTTTGATGTTTGAGACCAGTGTGTTGGGTTTAGAGCAAGACCTAGGTTTACCCTCGGTTTTAGGGCGTGCAGTGACTAACTCCGGTTTACATTTCTCGTTTCGATTTCGACCTGGTTCCGTCTTGATTTTGAAGTCTGCAATAAGTTCTCTGCTTATATGACTTGCATTAATCGGGAACCGAGCATCTCTCCAAAGACAATTTCTAAGTCGTCTGGAAGTGATTACAAAAATTTCGGATTTCTTTTATAGCGCGCTATTATCTTAGTCAGATGTATGAGAACTCATTCTTTGTGAAGAGCAGGTTAAGGTGAGTGATTAGTTCATCCGTCGAGGCCAATCGACGGGTGCTAAATTGGGACAAGTACTTGTTCTTTTCCCGGTAGAGTTTTGATAGTCTTGCGGCTGTTTTTAGAATTTTTAGATCGAGTTCGGAATTGTGCTTCTCGGAAATTCACGACGTCTCGCTTTTTTCAAAAGTTTTTCCGTTCTATGGTAGAATGTGTTGATGAACATGTTACAGTCAAGATACGCTAAGAAAGGTTTTCTCGTATGACTTTCGTTTCTGGGTTATACCAAAACTAAAAAAGCAAAAATTTATTGCCGAAATCGGATCGAAAAGTGTCTAGTACAAAGTGTGGGAATATAAGAGTAAACGTACACCCACTCCCCCTTTTTTATGGAGAGGGGGACAATTGAGCTCTTCTTGCGAAGAGCTACCTACGTACCTCTTTCGAGGATCAAGCCGCCTCATAGTTCAGTTTGTTGTTGTAAGTGATTACTCGTTTAGCAGAGTTGCATCGGCCGTTTTAGTCTCGATGACTACAGCTGGATCCTTCGGCCTGAGCCGTTTCATGGATTGACAATTCTGGCATGTCTTTTTCCAAAGTGTCTTCGGCTGACGGCCGAGTTGTCTTCATTTGTTTGGATTCGGCCATGGGCATCATTGCGACTTGTCTTAGCTTATGCTCGGCTAGAAAGCAGACTTGTGACTGTTTTTGGCATCCCCAGATTGTGGCGATTTCGTAGGGAGTTGGGAATTTAATGCCCAAGTGGTAAGTCGATGGGACTGTCTTCATGGAGTTTATCCATGGTGTTCCCATGATCACGTTATAGATGGCAGGATGATCGAGGACCGCAAAATAGACAACTTTTGTTATCTCCTTGGCCATCACTAGAAGTTTGATCGATTCGAGAGTCATCGACGTTGTTCCTGGGAAACTTGTGAGTGGTTCCGGTGTGGGTGTGACCTCGGATAAGTCGATGTTCATCCTATAGAGGGTATCGCGGAAGATGATATCGACGGTACTTCCTGTGTCGGTGAGGACCCTGGCGACTTCGAGATCTTTTATGATGAAGTCGATCACGAGAGGATCATTATGGGGTTTGTCGATTTCGACAGTTTCGTATTCCTTGAAAGTGATGGTGACATTTACGATGTCGCTTGCGGTGTGGAGTGGCGTTGGCCAGTTTGCACTTGACTCGGCCTTTCGGTGATATGCTTTTATCGATGAGATGGTGTCGCGAAAGTATTATGACCCTCCGATGATCATATTCGCTCTACGACGATTGGAGTCATTGCCTTTGTCGTCAGGCCTTCTTCCGCGTTTTCCATCCGCTGAGTTCCTTGAGACATGGCATCTCCTAGGGGTGCTTTCTCGGTCCTGAGTGGGCGATCTGTATTGCGTATGAGGTCTTTTTCGTTGGTTATGTCTGAGATTTCTCCCGCGATCAGTTTCGCCGTTAGCCTTGCTCCGAGAACCTTGCAGTTCGCGGTGGAGTGATCTTTTGTTTGGTGAAACTCGAAGAAGGTATTCTCGTTGTACGACGTGTTTCGTGTCCAGGTGTTCCTCGACGTCCTACCTTGTTCGGACGGAGAATTGACAGCGTAGTTGTGTGCCCTCCGGACGTCTTCTCCCTCGTGGTGGACATACTTGTCGTTACGAGGGATCTTCTTTTTCGCTTTTTGTTCAGAGGTTAAGTCTTTCAAGGAAGCCTTCGCGTGTTTGTGTTTTTGCGATAGAACTTTCATCTCTTCTTCGATAATGATGAAGTTCGTAGCCTTATGAAGCGCATCCTGAATATTGCGTGGTTTTTCGAGAGCTAACCACTTCCTAAACTTCGACTTGTACTAGAGGGTTTTTCTGAGCGCGTCTACCGCCACCTCGTCGTTAATCCCGCTGACTCTCGACATTACTATCTTGAATTTGTTCATGAAATCATGGAGAGATTCGTCTTCTCTTTGAGATAGGCTCCATAGATCAACGTCGGAAGTTTCTCTATCCATAAACATTGAGTATTGTTTGAGAAATTCCTAGGAGAGTTGACGGAAACATCCGATGGAGTTTCATTATAGACGGGAGAACCATTCAAGGGCCGCCCCTTAGAGATGCTCGACGAAAAGGTGGCAGAAACCAACGTCTTTCTCACCTTTCTTGAGCTTGGATCTCGCCATCGTGATCTGGAAAGTCTGTAGGTGAGCTTTCGGATCAGAGGTTCCGTCATACATTGGGATTTTCACCTTCCCGGGATCCGAGACTCTGGTGTTTGTTATGGGAGCGGAGAACGAAGTTTTTTGAGCCTCTTCGAAGAGCCTATCGATCTCTTGTGCGGCACTGGTCGCGTGGTGGGTATGCGACTTTACCACTTTAACCTCTGCCGTTGTTTTCGCGATGTAGTCTCGGAGATCGCGAATCTCGTCGAGATCGTCGCTAGTCCTTTTTCGAGACGGTTGGTGTGTCCTGCTAATGGCTCTAGCCTGCTCCTCGACCGGTTTCTCTTGTTCTACCTAGTAGATATTTTCCAATTCTTCTGTCATGGGTTCGCTGAGCTGAGAGCCTTTCCATGTTGCGCGACCCTTAACCCTTCTTGGGTGTATCTCAGCGTCTTCATCCGTGGAATCAGATTGATCGCTGAAGTCCAGGTCAATTCGCTCGACTTCGTCATCCTCCATTTCCCTCTCAAGATTTGGAGGGTCTTCCGCGCTATTCTGCGGCGCGAAAGGGGTGATTACATCAGAGCTTTGTCCCGATGGACTTTCCTGCGCGTTCTGGAGTAAACCACGCGTAGTGGTGAAGTCGAGTCTTCTTCCGCTGAGTCTGGTAGCTCCGCACGGAAGAATAGTTCTAATCCTCGTGGTTAGGGTTTCAACATGTTTAGCGAGAGGCTAGTCAGTTTGTCTTGTTCAACCGACTTCTTTTCGAGAGTCGAGAATATCTTTTTGATCTCCTCGAACGTCGTGGTGTTTGGGTCAGCGTTGATCGTGGTGTTGTTCGTTGCCGGAGTGTTTTCAGCGTAGTTATTGGCACTGTCTCCATCATGATCTGATTGATTGTTCTGGTTGTTTGCAGTCATATTCGATCTAGCATTTTGCGGCTGCGAGTTAGTTTGATTCGTACCCTAAGCGAATAGGCACCCTCCTTCCATTGCCAAACTATGGGAACCGAAATTCGCACTGTCGATTTTCGTAATCGAAGGAAAGCCAGGAAACCCTAACTTTTCTTGAGGTTCCGGTTTTCTGCTAAACCAAACAACGACAGATAAAATTACGAAATTACAGACGATGAAATCAAAGTAAAGAGAGAATCGAAAAACAGAGTTGAGCAATAGAGATCTTATTCCGAATCTACATTGAGCGTTACAACAGGTGATAGCCGTGGCCACGAGAGCTATCGGCGAGTATCCTAGTTTAATAGCGTAAGACTTGTAAACCTAGATGAGATGCAGATCGCTTAGAAAAACGAAAATAAACCTAAATGCTCTAAGTGTGAATTGTGAAGAAGTTTTTTTGTCCCCCCTCGTTCTTCTCCTTAGCCTCCCTTATATATGCCTTCGTAGGTTAGTCCGATTTCCTTTCCTGCCCTAGATTTGAGTATATCCTTCCGCGAAAATATTCCTTTTTTCGAGAATATTCCTTAACTTCACAATTTTTCCATATTTATCTCCAGACTTTGACTTTATCGTGTTTTCCTTTTATTTTTCACGGAACTCGGGTAAATCGTTAATGCAGTTGGGCCCATTCTCGTTCCAAAATCGTAAGTGGACTTTTATCGCGCTTTGGGCCTTCCTGGGCCGTTTTGCAATTAAGTGATTTTTACGATTTCTTTTGGAGAAATCGTTCTTCACACAATTACGCGGTGATGGTTTCGCGAAATGATAAGACCAATCGTATAGTGAAGACAATGTCGGTGTTCAAGTTAACAGTTATCGTTTTATATGATCGGTATGAAGTTTTTACGAGAAGAACAAGTCTTTACGATTATTGCCGCGAAACTTCAACGAAAACTCCAATCGAGAGGAAACAAGAGACAATCGAAGTGAGATTCGAAGGAGAAGATGATCGAGAGGACGTGGTCTAGTCAACCCTGGGTGACTAGACGTTGTCCGTGTCTAGTCGCCCATAGGCGACTAGATTTTGGCACGAGTCTAGTCACCCATGGGCAACTAGACATGGTTCGTGTCTAGTCGCCCATGGGAGACTAGACTTTTGTGAGAGTCTAGTCGCCCATGGGCGACTAGATTTTGGTTCGTGTCTAGTCGCCCATCGGCGACTAGACGTGGCTCGTGTCGGACGATTAGACTTTCGTAAGAGTCTAGTCACCCATGGGTGACTAGACTTTCAGAAAGAATCTAGTCGCCCAACGGCGATCAGACCTTGCTCGTGTCTTCGAAACGACGCGATTATCCGAGGTTTACGGTGATTTCTTATCGTTTCGAAACTTGTTTGTTGAGGTCTCTCGGAGGTCTCGGACATTGATTTCGATATTCTCGCGTTTAGTTGCTCGCGAGTGACTAGACTTTGCGAAGCGATTGCCTATTGTTGGCTAGACGCGGAGCTTCGACATTTGGTCAAGAGGAGATCGACTAGATGGCAAGAGCCTCGGAATTGATAATTCTCTTACGATTTTCATTTTCGAAAGAAAGACAATGTTTCCGTTACGCTTTTTAAGCATCGATTTCGTCATGACCATTTTTGACCCCAACCGTTTTCATAGACAAAATTGACAGCAAAGCTCTGCCAATATCAATAAAACTCTAGTCGTCAACCATTGAGACCCTCGGTGAGACAGTTTCTCTACATGGTCTGTCTTTTTGTTTAGAACCGAATGCCTAGATAGTCCCAAATGAAAGGTCGTTTGCATTTTAACTCTTTTCATAGGACACAGTATACATAAGCTTTGATTCTGTATGTCACCAAGTTGGAACAAACGGAACTTAAGACCCAGCAGCAAAGTCTTTGTTATATCTAAAGAAATCAACCATCAGTTATCAACAATTACATAGGATTCGAGTAAACAAAAAAATTAACGGAACTATTCTCTTATACATGGATTTTTATGAATGTGTCAAAATGTTCTTTGAACAGAGTGACACAACGAGTAAACATAACAATTAATTTTTCATATCAGATATGAGTAGAAAAGAGCTCTAAAGGGTAGTATTGCAATGAAGAAGATGGAGGCAGGTGGACTACAATGTCGTTAATGCCTCTGACTTACAAATGGGGCAGAGATTCTTGAGCATGACCCATTGCTTGATACAGTCCTTGTGGAATATATGGCCACAGTCCAAGGTACCAAGATCATCACCTTCTGCATGTTCTTCCTGTCATAACAGCAGCAAACAGCTTTTCCACATCAGTTCATGAGTAGAGAGCTGAATGTTATGCTAACTTAAGAATAGACTACTTGAATCAACCAGTGTTATCTTGACATATTCATTGCATATCAAAGCCAAGTAACCCTTCCTTACGGTATTGGTTCTGCTAGTTCCATCTTATAAAACATCATCTATGATATAAACATATCAAACCCAATGTTCAGATAATGACACGAAAACAGCCTACATTTAAGAACAATTCCTAGATGGGACAAACAGGCACAGGGACTACTGATAAGAACACAGCTGAGAGATGAATATTTAGTAACAATTTCTTTCATTTCTCTCTTTGAATACTAATGAACCAAGATCTGCGAGATAATAGAGAATCAAGTGATAGGTAAGGTTTTTTATAGTCCCCAAACTCTCACAAACCCCAAAAGGCCCCCAAACAAACCAAAGATCCTGAAATTCTGATCCAACCTATCTTATTTGTAGAATCCTATTTCTCTCCACTTATGAAGATACCCAAAGAACGCTCCGTAATACCAGGTTTCTATATCTTTGATGCTTATCATTTTATCAATTAGTCGGTAAGATGAATGAGTATCGCATGAGAAATAGCCTTTTGGCCGAGTTTTTATACAGATGCATGATTAGTGTAGAGTAGTTAAGAGAGTTCCAGGAGTCAGAACATTTTTAGTATGTTAAAAATACCTGACAAATACAGCAAGGCTCCATGTCCTGATGCAACACAGCAGAAGAAGATGTATATTTATGCTGTTTCATTGCTTTCAAAATGACATCTTCCCTTAGCCCGGTGTTCACATCTCCTATGCGTTCCCCAAGTGCCACTAGCTCCTACACTCATTCCCACACGTTATTGTCAAATGGGAAGATTGCAGTAAACAGTCAAAGAAAATTAATACTCACCTCGTATGACATGTTGTCAACATCAAGGCGCATTTCTCGATGCCTATCATGCATCTCAGTCATCCTCTGGTAGATAAGTGGATCAAATACCATGTAATCCTATAGAGTTGAGAGAAAAGGAAGATGTTGTGCATACATTATGATTTGGAAAGCAAATAACAAGTGCTAACAAATGCCAAAACTTTTGTTCGTAATACCCATAATACTTAAAACTATGATGCCCTGCGGCGACAAAGATGTCATACACTTTAACACAGGAAATCACGGTTGGACATTTATAAAGCAAACACTTTCTATTCATGACATGGAAAGGCATGGCTTCTTCACAAATGTATATGAGGACACACATGATTGAAAAATCATACATCAGGGCAACAGATTTACCAAGAAACAGAATGTGTTGTATCTTTTAACTGATATTAACAGGCAGGATCGGTGAAGGTTACTTGTGTCAAAATCATACCTCAAATCGTAAATTTTCCCCTCTTTCCGTGGCTGTCAACACCTGACGCATCTGCGAACAAAAAGAAGAACAAGTGCAGCTCAATATCAAAATTCCTAATGAAGTGCATCAAAACTCATTGGCCAAAAAATCTTTCTAGAAGAGCACTTAAGAATTTTTCTAACCAAAAAGAGATACATCCCAAAGCCTGCTGACTTGAATGCAAGTCAACCGAATGATGGCTTATGGTCTCAAAAGCTATGATCAGTAACGTGTCCTACATAGCCTTACTTCAAAAGAAAATTGTTACCTCAAAAAAACCATGCATGATCGTTTTTTTAATTCGATCTATATGAGGTTAAATCACGAATGTACAATACCAGATATATCGCATCCAACAGGTCTGAACTCAAAAATATTACGATTCTCAGAGGAAATCACAGGAAAACATCAAATCAAAAAGAAGACAAACTAAACTATTACCCCCGAGTTTTAATCAGACACACATATCAAACTAAAAACCATCAAACCAACCTATAGATTCTCCTCTCCTATCAAACATTTGGCTTTCAAAGGGGAGGAAAGATGCCACAAAGACTCCTTTCAGCATCAACCGTTTATCATAAAAAAGCCAGTATTTTATTGAACCAAGACCTCGGTAAAGGGCTGATTCCTTCCATCACTGTCAGCAGCTAAGCTCCTCCCTAAGTGACGCAAGTGGACAGGATCATTCTGTCTCTCCGATAACAACCCTGATCTTCTTTGCCGTGAGCGATAGCTCCGGCTATTTGAACTAGATGGCGTTGTCACCTCATTTGAGGAAACAGAAGGACCTGTGGGCAATGAGGGAAGAGAGGCACCATGACTTCTAGACTGAGATTCAATGCTAGGAAATAAAGACCAAGGAGAAAGTTCCGCTGTTCTCGATGCATTATGTAGTTGAGCATTCTGAGGAAGAATCCATGTGGGGTTGGGCTGCAAAGGATGAATAACTGAAGTCGACCTTGCTTGGGAAACAAATGGAGATTCCATAGATGAACCAGGGTTTTCAGGTGTGAAACTCCAAATAGATTGATCATGCACTGGATTTCTTGTATCAGTAGCATGTCCAAACATGGGCTGTTCTGGGTTACTTCTCGGTGTTTCCCACTGTGGTACAAATCGCTCTACAGGCGTCCCAATACCCGGAGCATTGCTGGCTCTCAAATTGAAAGAAGCATCCAAGACAAATTGGTGTATATTCCTGGTCAAAGACGGGAGGTGAACTAAATTTGTTTGATTCTCAACAGTGCTGAAGCCACTTGTAATTGAAACAGATCTCACTACAAAAGGAGAGTTTGATGGTAAATTCTGTTGCAAAGAACCAGTGGGACGCACAGAACTTCCAGCATGTGATATACTGAAACCTAGAGACTCCTGAGGCTGCCTGGGATTTAATCGTCTGCCATGTCTAGATAAGACGTCAGTGTTTCTTGTAGAATGAAAACCATTGGTGGCAATTGCTCTTCCACCACCAGCTCCAGATATTTGTTCTATCCGGCCAAAGTGATTAGTAACATTTGGAGAACTTTGTGAGGGTATAGCCAAAGTTAAACTTCTTGAAGCACCATATTGAGCACCATTCTCAGTCGGAGCAACGCAGTCAGGACTTTCACCAAGAAAAGAATGAGTAGGGGCTCCTTCAAGAGTCTTTCTTTTGCATGACAAACTCAAACCGCCCAACGAAGAAGCTGGTCCACTGCTGCTCTCCTCAACGGCCTGGTTTGGGTTTCCTAAAGAACTCTGACAGTAGCTATGACCGAGAACTACATCGGAAGAATGCTCACCACAACCATCGGTGGCCATGTCGATGCTCATAGTTACATGTTGTGGCATAGCATTAGAGCTGGAACCACACAATAAGGAAGGTCCGTTTCTAATGTGACTGCCAGCATTAACCCGTCCATGTGCCATTGTATCGTTCAAACCTAATTGCCTTCCCTCAGGTCTATAGGCAGCAAAGTGATGACCACCATATTGGGGTAGGTGGTAATTTGTCTTCATTCCAATGGAACCGACGTGATTACTTGAGCCAGATGGTGAGCTGCATTCCCCAAATCTCCAGCGGTTATGATTTTGAGAAGTCGAACTTGCATAAGTTGGTTGTCCTGAAGGGGTACTATTGTGCGGGAAGTCATTGTGTACTGGATTCAGCATGTGATTGAAAGAGGTATCCATGCTGCAAATCGATTCACCATCTGCCTGATTCACTTGAGTGGATGAACCACCAGTATTCAGTGGCCCTTGAATTGGATTCATAGCTTTAACTAGAACACAGACCTAAAGTCACAAACAGAAGCAGACAATTAAATTAATATGCATAAGCAATATTTGAAATCGTTCAACTTGTGCGAATCCATGAAATTAGGAGTAAACTAGATATGTTCGTTTAATCTCGGGAGTTATTAAAGAAGCACATTCCAATGAAGTAGAATTACTTACAAAGAAATAGAATCCAAAACAATCTAGCGATGAAAAGCTAAAACAGGGTCAATCTTGATCTACCCAGATAGGGCAACGATCTGAACAGTGACACCTATTCAATAGAACAGAAGCTCATAAGATTTTTGGAAGAATGTCCGTAGACGTCTCAAAAGCAATCTGTTCAATTTCGAGCTTAAAATTAAAAGAGTTTCTTGTCCGGTGGTGATGTCCTCTGCAAATTCTTTAAGGTTTCACTCTTTCGATTTTCTCAGAAACGAGAAGACGACGAAGAAGAGAAATGAAATGGAATGGAAGAAAGAACATAAAAGCGAGAGAGAGAGGTGAAATTAGGAAAGTTGAAGACCCAACAACAACAAGGATGACCGAAGAATGAGACGTACAGGTTCCATGTGTCGACATTTGTGTTAATGCAATTAAAACTCCGAAAGATTTGATTTTTATATTTAAAAATGAAAGATATTCTCCGATGACAAAAAAAAATGAAAATTACGTGTATGAAAGATTTGGAGGATGTCACTTTGTTTCACTTGCAGTTAAAAGGACGGTGCTATTATATACCCATATTCATAATAAACTTGAATTGATACTTGTACTAAATTAAATCAGCCTAGACATATCTAAAACCGACAATGTGTCAGTTTTGCAGGGATGATTATAGGTTAATTGATGACTTGACAAGTTATTTATAAAAACGGCGTCATTTTCAATTTATAAAATTTTTTTTTATTATTTTAGTTTAATTTTTCAAAATAAACACAAAACAAAAAATTTGAAAAAAACAAAAAATCAGAAGACAACGTTCATCCTTTTTTCCTTTACCGGAGTTTACTGTTGGTCTCCGTCGTGACCCTCCTCAGTCTTCACTGCCATTGATTCCGATTAATCAGAGTTTCTACTTCTCTTCTTCTCCATCTCCGATCTACAGGTTTGTAAAAATCGAACCTTTTTGAGTGTCTCTACTTTAATTTTGTATTGGGTTATTAACTAGATCTTCTCTCTCGATTTTGTTTTCAGTGATTCGTCAATTGAAATGTATAACCTTAGTAGAATCATTTCACATATCTCCTCTGTTTCACTTAACCCTAGACCAAGAGCATCTGGGTTTCTGATTCAAAACGCGAATCGAGCATTTTCCGGTAAACCGCGGGATCTAGTGGAGTCGGCGGCGACGATAACGGTTGGGATATAGCAACCAGAGGATCTTTCGATAGTGTTTCAGGATCTGATGAGCTTGATCGGGCCAATAAATCTATGAGGTCGATTGGTTTAACTAAAGAGCATTTCGACGGTGTCTCCGTTGGTCGTCAGAAGAATCCGAATCCGGATTTGGATTTGGGTGGTCGTTAAGTATTTAAGAATTGATGTTGTGTAAACAGCAGCAGTTGCAACAACTCTTCCATGTGCTGAAACTCTTGTCTTGAGTTTTCGATGAATACGACCTGGAAACTGTCAAAAGTCGAGATTTTAAAGAACACATACAACTCAATCTTGTTCGTTGTATATATGATTGTTCTTTTAACAATCGATTACAATACAAATCTTGTTCACTGTATCTATGATTTGTTCTTCTAAGTAACAATTACAATTAAAAAGGGCTAAAAAAGCAAAATCAAAAGGAGCTAAAAAAGCAAAATCACCGCCATGAATCTCCGAAACAATATAATGATCTCTTCTTCTTCTTCCTTCTTCGTCTAGCTGGGTTAGAGCTGATTTTGTTCTTAGTGATTCGGAGACTTCAATTGTTCTTGAATCAAGTTTTTGTTAATCGATTTGTTCTCAAGAAAAGTCTACAAATCAATAGACGAAGAAGAAGAAAAAAACGGTGTGCTTGGATTTTTTTGTTTTGTTTTTATTTTATAATAAATAAAAATAATAAAAAAATTTTTAAAATTGAAAACGTTGCCGTTTTGCAAATAACTTGCAATGCCATCAATCAACCGGTAATCATCTCTGCAAAATTGATATGTTGTCGGTTTTAGGTATATCTACGCTTATTTAATTTAGTATAGGTACCAATTCAAGTTTATTATGACTGTGAGTATATAATAGCACAGTCAATAAATTCATGAATGGATTAGTCAATATGGAGTGAATTAAGGTATGAATCGACCGTTTTTCCCTCATTTGCATGCTGACATCGGCCTTGTAGTGACCTTTCTTCACATTGTTATATATGAGACGACAATTTATTCGTTACCTTTTCTTTGTTTTAAATCCAAAACTCTTTTTTGTTAAAGTTAATCAAAAAAATAGGGAATTTTTTTAAAATACACTAAAACTTATAGATAATTTGAAAACTACACTAAATATAATAGTACCCTTTTTATGGTCAAAAAGAAAACTTTATGGGTAGATTTTCCAAATGGCCTAAAAAACAATATTTAAGGATATTGTCATCCAATATTTTTTATTTAAAAAAAAATTAAGGGCAATTTTTCTATTTTGTCCCTATTTTTGATTGTTTTTTTTAAATACCTTTATTTCCCACTAAACTTTAAATGGATTTATAGATTTATACATATATTGAAGCAAAATTGTAATTACACAAAAAATGTAGATTTTTTTCTCTATCTAACGTATTTTGAATTTTTCAAAACAAATATATATTTTGCAAATAGTCGCAAATCATGATAAACAGTACGGCGAGAGACTATTTTTTTGTAGTCGTACTATTTTTGGCGTGTTTATAAATTGCACAAATAACCAATTATCAAGGGGGGGTAAAAATTAAAATTTATCAATTTATAACTATTACATAGACAAATATCAAAAAAAAGAGAAAAGCTTAATATACATAGAACAAAAATTTGGGGAAGGGTATATAATAAGAAAAAAATTAAAATGAAAATGAAAAAAATAACATGATATGCAAAAAAAGATATCACAAAATAAAGTTTCGGGATGGGGTATTTAATTTTAAAAAAAACTAAATGGAAAAAAATATTATGATACGGAAAAAATAGTCAGACTATTTGTAATCTAACTGATACAGACAGACTATATGACCTGTGTTGTTATTAAAATAAAAAAAAAAACAAGTGGGCCCAGGGGTATAATGGCTTTTATACACATTATACACACTTGATTTTTTATGGCCATTTAGCTAAATATATGTTTTTTGTGGTTATGCCACCTAATTTTCCAAACTTTATTAAGCTTCTGTTATAGGCGAAATACAAGAAAAATTGAGCAAAGCTCTTTTTGCTAATGTATCTGCCAAAGTGTTGGCTAAATGTGGAATTTAAGTAAAGGAGATAAAGACAAAGGATTGAGAGATTCACGGAGAACTGCTAGGGTCGTGAAGAGCTCCATATGATCTTCATCGCTGTTGATCACTCGAACCAGAGTTTAAGAGTCTGAGAATATGTGGAGATGTGTGTAATTTTTTCTCCGAGCTTGCACAAGAGCCTCCTTCTTCGCTAGAGCCTCCGCAATCAGAGTCGATGCCACTCGTGTTTGCGTCTTCATAAGTTGGGAAAGGTACCCATCAGTGTTGGATCGGAAAAGTCTGTCTATACCGCACTGCATAGAAGAAGGAGACCACACAACATCCACAAAACAGAGCGTACCTTGGAGAATGTTTGTTTCCGACGATCGGGGAAGCTCCATTCTTCTTGGACACGACATAGCTTCATGTGTTGTTTGCCAAGACTTTGCTTGCCGTGGAGCTGAGGTAACCACTTCCTCTTCACTGATAGAGGTCTTGGAGAAGAGGAGTTGGTTCTGAGCGGTCCAAATATTCCATAGAGTCCATGCGAACATGTTCGTAGACACCAAGCCCGTAGATGGTAGGTTGCGAAAAGTCGTTGTAACGGTTAAGAAGGAAGAGATAGTGGGAGTCGTCTGAAATGATGGGATTAGGATAGGAACTTATTCCCAACATTTTTGGGCAAACCGACAACCAGACAAGACATGATTAACCGACTCTTCTATGTTGCAACGTATGTATTGACTACTTTGAGTGATTCCACGCCGAGATAAAAAGGTGAGATCTTCTCCTGAACACTCATGAAAATGAAGAACAATTAAAATCCCTAAAACCTTTGAGATCTTTCAAGAAACTCGACAGCTGCTCTAAATGAGCCTCAAATCGATAGTAGAATGTCTGCAAACCAACACTAGCTTCAGGTGCTCCTCTTGCTTTGTTTCGGATGCAGCAAGACATATCTCCATTAAATCGGGTGTGACTTCCTGGTCCGAGATCCAAATGACTACAAATAACTTGCATTTAAATATTGTTCAAAACTCTATCTTGGATATAAATCTCAACACAATACATTGAATATAAGGTGATCTTTCAAGTGTTAAGAATATGTTCAGGTTGGAATGATGCAAAATTCAATTGTTTTGAATATCTGCCTTCCTGTTCCGACCTTGAAACTTGCTAGGAAATATGAACGAGGTTCTTTTAGAATGTCTCTCCATCCTTTTTGATGAATATAAGCAACGTTCTTTTAGCATGTTTTTATATTTTGATGTTTTGACCTGTTTAGTTTCTAATATTATAAACTTGACAAAACTACTCTATAGATAGAAAAAATGTTAAAACCTGCAAATAAATAAGTCAAATTCAAAACAATAATAGTAAAATCATGGCGTTATCAACCATCTGCACCTCCTAGCTTTGCTTCTCTCCCAAACCTCGTTGATCCATAGGCTTTTGAGTGGATGAGGTTGTATATGAATCATAGAAATGTTTTAGAACATATTTTAAAAGAATAAAGAATGAAGAAAATGTTGGATGATCTCTCTAACGACCTGGTGGCACAAAGATTCTACTTGAGATTGGAAGAACTACCAACTATCGTAACATGACTAAAAAAATTTGAACGAAGTCGTTGTTTTTAGATATATTGAAGAGAACACCGAGAAGAATCAAGATATGAATGAGATAATTCATGAAGGGGTTGAGGGAAATAAAAATGGAAAAGATGCAATCTAAAGTGGACCTTTATACCAACACTGCTCAGAACCCGAATCAAGAACATATGATAGTGGAGCTGGCCAATGAGAAAAGAATTGTTTCTACAAGTGTTAAGCTTGTTGAGAGAGTTGAGGTAAAACTGTATACTCGAAAGGAAATGAAAGTAAATTATCAACTTGTATCAAGTGTTCCTCTACTAGCTGGTCTTTTGGATATTATTGGAGAAAAGTGTCTGGTTCCACAAACTCTACAAATAACCTTTAATATTGGTTGTGTAGAATCAAGTCCTTCATGGAAGAGTGGCAGAGGTAGTACGTCGAAAGAGAAAGATTTCTTCATGTGCTAGGAAGATAAATTTAACTCACAAAGGTTTAGTTCAAAAGATTCACAATGAGATTGGACATGAACTACCCAACAAAAGAAAGGCACATGAGGATAATGTAGTGTTTTTTAAACTCTCAAAAAACAGGAAAGCTTGATGGTTCACCAGAAAGCATCCTCATCTGAATGTCGACAATTATTTGGAACTGTCAAGACTTGAGGAACAACTTTATATTTCGACACCTTGAGAAATGTGTCATGATAATTTCCAGGATTTTCTATTTGTCCAAAAGTTTAAAAACTATAGTGATAACGTGAATTATTTCAAAACATCATTGAGTTATGACCATAATCATTTGGTAAATTCAGTGGGTTTTAGTGGCAATTTGGTTTTATATTGGAGGATTTCACATAAAGTAGAATGTTCTATTCTTAAATAACATAATGATCGATATGAAGGTATAAAATAACATACTCCAACACCTTTGTCTTTGAACAGAGAAGAATAGATGTTTGGGATACTATCAAAGATTTTAGTATAAACACACATGCAATATGGTTTTTAATTTTAAATTGGATTTTAAAAATGAAATATTGAATAATTTTGAAAAGATTGGAATTCCTCCTAGATCAGAGTCTGATTCTGGTAATGTACTCATTCGAGATTGAATAATTGGTTTTTAATATCCTCATTCGAGATTGAAAGTTAAAAGAAATGTCTGATTCTGGTAATGTCCTTAGCTGGCAAGTGAGAAGTAATTAATGCACACATGATTAGGGGAAAAGTGTGAATACAATGCAGACTAGATCTGGTTTTTCATAATGCAAAATTGTTCGTAACTTTTCCTAAATCACAAGATGAGTATTTAGAATATTGGGGATATTATCAGTGTCATGTGATTGCGAGACATATTGTACAAAAGTTCATTCATATGGGAAGATTCGGTTTTGATAAATGCTGGTGCTTGAAACCGGAAGTACGAAAAGGGATATGTGAAGGGTGGAATAAGAAACGAGGATCTGACAATAATAGTCTCTTGTTTGATCGTATCTCTGATTGCAGGAAAGAAATGTCCAATTAGTAGAGAAGACACACGTCAAATAACAAAGTTATAATGCATATATTGCAGCGTGAATTGGACTTAGAATCTACAAGAAACACGGGTCCCATCTACCCAAGAATATACGTCGGAGGCTCATAGGTTTCTTGAGATCCAACTTTGATTTTTTTTTCGCGGACCCACGATAATATGCCAGGGATTGACCCGGAGATTATTGTGCATAAACTACAAGTGGATTCGCATCATCTTCTGGTAAGGCAGAAGAGAAGAAAGTTCGCACTAGAGCGTGATGAAATTATCAACAACGAGGTACAAAACTTGCTCAACGCGAGATTCATTAGGGAAGTAAAATATTCGGACTGGCTAACCAACGTGGTGGTGGTACATAAAAAGAACGGGAAGTTGAGAGTTTGTATCGACTTCACTGACCTCAACAAAATTTGTCCGAAAGACTCGTTCCCTCTGCCGCACATAGAAAGTTTAGTCGATGCCACGACCGGGCAAAAATTGATGAGTCTCATGATCCATTTAGCAGCTACAACCAGATCGTGATGGACCCAAAGAACTAGGAGAAGACAACCTTTATGACATCCAAGGTCATTTATTGCTACAAAGTGACGCCTTTTAGACTTAAGAACGCTGAATCAACCTATCAGCGCTTCATAAACATGATGTTCGCTTGTCAAATAGGACGAACAATGGAGATTTATATCGGCGCTGCTGGTTAAATCCCTCGAAATCAAAGATCATATCGTTCACCTTCAGCAGGATTTCTGTACGTTGTGAAAGTAAATATGAAGCTTAATCCCAGTAAATATTCTTTTAGGGTAAGCTCTGGAAAGTTCTTGCGTTACATCGTGACATATCGGTGAATAGAAGTCAACCCCAAGCAGATAAGAGTAATCTACGCCATACCATCTCCAAGAAACACTACGGAGGTTAGAAGTTAACAGGGAGAATGGTGGCCCTTAGTAGATCCATCTCCCGGCTCTCCGAAACATCACATGCTTTCTTGAGGTGTTAAAGAAACCGAAACCTAAGGATTTCGTATGGGACGAGAAGTGCGAAGCAGCGTTGGCCAATTTGAAGTAGTACCTCACCGCGCCACAGCTGTTATTGAAACCCTTAGACGGAGAAGTGCTACTGCTCTATTTAGCCTTGTCCAAACAAGTTGTCAGCGCGACGTTGTTCAAAGAAGAAGGAAGTAAGTAGAATCTGAATTATTACGTTAGAAAATATTTGCTAAACGCCGAGAAATTTGCGTTGGCCTTAATCTTAGCAGTGCGAAAGTTTCAACCCTATTTCCAAGCACATCCTGTGGTAGTAGTCACATCATTATCTATCAACGGACTGTTGCACCGACCCAAGCTATCAAGAAGGTTAGCTAAATGGGTTGTGGAGCTGGGAGAGTATGAAATCATCTTCAAACCTTCCATTGCTATTAAATCGCAGGTGCTTGCTGATTTCATTGTAGAATTTGCACCTACCATGGTGACATCACTATGCGAAGAAATCAGAAACCACGAAGGCGGTGTTGGAGAGAAAGAATGGAAGCTATATGTTGACGGTTCCAGTAACGTTTGGGGTATGGGGCTAGGAATAGTCCTTATATCCCCCAACGGTGAAGTAGCGTCCAGAGAGCAGTTAGATGTGCCACTAAAGACACAAATAACGAAGCAGAATACGATACTCTAATCGCCGGTTTGAACCTGGCCAAGGTCCTCAGAGTACAAATTCTGAAGGTATTAAGCGACTGAACTCTTATTATCAATTAGACCCAGGGGGACTACCAAGAAAAAGACGCTAGCTTGATCCGATACCTCGGGATTGTCAAAGAGTTGACCTCATCTTTACAACTTTGCGATCTTACACAAATACCCTGGGATCAAAATACTCATGTTGATGCTTTAGCCAATTTGGGTTCTGCCCTAGAGACGACGAAAGAGCTTAGTGTTCCACTATTGGTACGACAATGGCCTGCTACCAAAGAAGATCCATCCAAACTCTCGGTGTTGTCACTCTAAGAGGAGCGTAGTTGGATGACCCCCATCATTGATTACTTGCAAAACGATGTATTTTCTAATGTGCGCGACGAGTGCAGAAAACTCAAGAGACAAGTCGCGCGGTTTGTCTAATCTAAGGTTAGCTTTATCAAAGATCATTCTTCGGACTTTATATGTGTTGCGTCACACCTGAAGATGCAAATCTTGTCTTAAGAGAAATGACCGGAGGAGAGTTTGGTTCCCACTCTGGGAGCAGAAGTATGGTCCTCAAAGCAAGAAGGTCAGTATAGTATTGGCCCACGATGTCAAGTGATGCAATCAGGATAGCTCGATACTGAAAAAAATGTGAATAGGATACCTAGGTATCAAAGATGCCTCATGAGACTCTAAAATAAATTAGCTCATCCTAGCCATTCCGTAAGTGAGGCATGGACATCTGATATCACCAATATTTTACCATTTTTCCTATAGATTGTAGTATGATTTCTTAGTGTTTTTAAGAAATTTTATGCATGAAAAGATATTTTTCCTGTATTTTTAGTTTTTTGCATCATTTCGGCTCAAACTATGCATTTTTCAAACTAAGCATTATGGAGCTAATCGGAGCAAAAGCTAGTTTTTGGACAGTTTTCGAACACTAGAAAGATCATCCCAGATGAAAGTCTTCTCACTATTGGATTTTATTGAAATTTAAACAGAAGCTATAGAATTGAGTTAGATTTCATGGAAGTAGTTTCGCATTCTTTGGAGCAGTGTATTAAGAGTTATACTAAATATACTGAAGACTGGTTCTGCTGGCTCGCGAATGAAGAATGCGCAGGAAGGCTAGAATTAAAGGATCACGAATTTGATTTAAATCAAGACTTCAATATGACCAATGTGGATGTATTACAAGCCTTTCCAAGCCAAAGAATTCAAATGAAAGCCCTTCTAAAAGAAGCCTAAATGAAAGCCCTTCTAAAAGAAGCCCAAATTGAAAGACTTTAAAGGCCCGATTTTAACCTAATTGACCTAAAGTTGGACAAGGGCTATTTATACTTGTTTTTATCTTTTAGATTTCGTAGAGTTGCATTTTTTTAGGTTAGATTAGAAGCTTAAGGAGGAGGGACGAGCCCTTGGGGTCGTGGCCTTTCCATCTCAAATACTTCAACTTTCTTTCAATGTTTCAGCAATAAAGCTTGGTTTTCTCGTTCTTCTCTATCTTTAATTGATTTAATGCTTTCTATTCTTTGTTGCTGCGTTTTTTATATGTTCATATAGAGTAGTTTTTTAGTTAGACAGTAGTTTATCACGAGTTCATGATCTAGTTTGTTTAGGGATTCATATCTATTAGGGATTATCATTAATGTTATCACATTTGCTCGTATTCATTGCTATTTACTCACTAAGGCCAGTTTGTAAGTAGATCTAAAGTAGTTTTCATTCTAAAATCTTTTATTACTATTGGAATTAGTATTTGGTAAGCAATTCTATTTAGGCAACGAAAGTGGATCGATCTATAATTGTGAACAATCAAGCATACACACATAGTCAATGCATACTTGTCTTCTACAAGGACCGTGTGATAGTCGAGTCCCTTGGTTGTGAATTAGTATAGTGCCCCGAATCTCGAAAGTGCAGAGGATATAATTTTGGGTTGTGGTCTATACCTAAGTTAAAGAATACCCGAAAGTAGAACCTTTGCATGCTAGTTTACGTTCTCTATGATTTCCTATTTGTCTAACGTTTATCTTTCATTAATCTTTCTTTCATTTTACATTATGTTTTGTTTCTTTATTTCATTTAAAACAGAAAACCAAATCTTCTCTGTTTCTTCCTAGATAGTTTGAAAGTCTATAGATCCTTAGTGCACTACTCGTCCTTGTAGGATCGATACCTGAAATACTACAACTAAGTTGTGCACTTGCAGCTGTAGTGTCGTGTTTTGGGTGAAATTTGACACACATCAAGCTTTCTGGCGCCGTTGTTGGGGACTTGTTAGTTACCTAAAGATTTCGATCTAGGATTAGTCTAGGAAATTTTTCTTTTCTTCGCTTTTTCCTTTTAGTTTTAGGATTTCTTTTTTTTCTTTCTATTTTTCCTTTTTTCTAATTTTTTTCTCCTTTTCTATTAACTTTTTCTTTTGTGTCTCTTGTTTTCAGGAAATACAATGAGGAATCTAAACTTCCTACACAATGACAAAATCTTGGAGCTACAACCATCATGATCTTCAAAATTACTCACATCGAATCGATCTTGGTTCGATTCGGAGGAAGATATTTGTCAAACTCAACAAGAGTATGGTCGATTGCTAGGATCCAGCAATCAACCTACAATTGGACAGTGTTTCCCAAGTCCATTGCTACTGGAAAATCATCATCATCCATACCTGCAAGCATGGGCACAATCTCAGGAGAATCAAAGGAACTTCGACAACCAAGAGTTCTACCGATTTTCAGCACATGTGGTTCATCGTCAAAACCACATCCACACGCCTTACCAGCCACGTCGTGAGGCTTTTCAAGCTCATAATCACGTTTTGTTGGTGCCTATCAAGTGTATAATTGAAAGCTTAATGGCATAACTCATCAAAGATGAAAGAGAGGCGAATGAAACGTTCAAAACGAAGCTCGATAGCATGCACTTCCACCAAAGTAAGAAGTTTGGAGACCTTAAATCTAAACTCCAGACCCTTGAAGACTCTTTAACTGCAATAGAAGAGTCCATCAAGGAAAGATCCTCAGCCCATTCCGAGGAAAATCTTCAAATCAAAGAAATCGAACAAACCGAAGAAAATCGGATTGTGGCATCAAAAGGAAGAATGCTCATGTATCAAAGGGAGCACGTGGAGAATCTTATGTGGACTGATTCTAATGAAATTGTGAAGCATGATTTCGAAGTCAATATGATTCACAAACAAGAAGCTAGAAGGCGAAATTGGCAATTTCGCCATAAAGACCGATGAGATCAACATTCAACGTGAAGATATCAAGCACTTCATCAAAATGATGATGGAAAATAAGGAATATGATCCTTGTATACTTCGTGCTTTAGGAGTAAAGTCTTATGGTTTGTACACTTTCCTTGAAGATTACAAAGAAAAACATGTAGAGAAGACACTAGTTTTTACACGCTTTGAAGATATACCACATGACCAGCAAGGAAATCGTCCAACCATAGTGATTCAAGGGTTGGTCAGCCGCATTTTACCTCAACCATTGGTGTATCACGTGCCTTGGATGATGGCCCCAACAATCAAAGCTACAAAATCGAGAGAATAAACTCGGTTTGCTTATAAGCGAGAAGAAATTTTCAGAACTAAAAAAAGAGTCTTGGAGACACTAAGAGCTGCTAAGGATGAGTCTAAATAGAGTATGAAATTCATTATTATCAACAAGAATCCATTCTACTATGCAGCATGTTCTCAATTTCCTCCAAGACGGTTTCAGGATCCGAAATCAATTCCATGGAAGCAACCAGAGTGGAAAACTCTAAAACCCATTGAGATCTTTGTTGAATCATTGGGAATGCAAGTAAAGGGTGTGATGAAACCCTTATCCAGGCAATCACATTATAAATAACTTAGGGGTCGAGCTAAAGACTTTAAACAAGCGCTTTATGGGAGGCAACCAATACGTTCTATAACTTTTGGTTTATTCATTCTTTTGATTTTTAGGATTTAATATTGGGATTATTTGTTGTTATATTTGGTGTTATTTGATTTTTAAAAATGATTTTCAAGTATTTTTTGTTTTGGTTTTCGTAGGAACAAACTTCGGAATCGAAAATTTGGAGAAGAAATCCAATCTGAACATGTTCGGATCACCACGACCTTCCCACTGGTTCACAAGAGCTTCCCCAGCAGTCTGTGACATGAGGAGGCCACAACCCGGTTCCAAGGACAAGAGGCCGCAGACCATCCAAGGCAACCAACCCATCCGACCGGCCGCGTGCATTCTCTCGGCGAAAACCGGTCCCAAGCCTCACGCCACCCGATCCATGCTCCCCATGTCCACACCTCGCTGGCTCCAGAAACGGCTGATGTGTTCATAATTTAACGGATATTTAGCATCATTTAGTATGTGTTTTAGTTTCATTTAGGTTGTATATAATGCATTTAGGTGTTAGAATTCATAAAGTTTCTAAGTTGAGTCTAGTTTAGGATTTTGCCTTTGCATTGCACTCTTTTGCATTTGTAGGTATAACTTTTGGATGAGCAACTTGAGAGCTTGGGATGATGGATTCTTGATGCCTAAACGGTGAAGAAACAAAGAGAATCACGAGCCAAGTGGAAGTGGAGAAGAGAGTATATGCAAATAATACGCCATTCTGACGGCAATTGAAAGAACAAGAAGAAGAAGCTATCAAGGAGACCTGGCCAACCTTGGGTCGATGCTGGCTTCCCTTGATAGTCTTGTGATGTGTCAATATTTTAGTAGGTTTTTATTACGGTTTTCATTCGAGATCTATGGTTTTTAGTATTTACTCAGATTGTTTTGGCGCGGTTTTGTGTTCTTTGTTGTTTTTACAGGATCCGAGCTTGAATGTGCGAAAATGAAGCATTTTGGATAGATTTCAAGCCTCGAAGGAAGTGTTCGCGCAAAGCTGGAAAATGCCCAGATTTTTGGACACAGATAGACCGATCAAGGGACATGGATCGATCGATCCCTGTCCCGATTTTTGGACCGGTTTTACGAAGAACAAGACCGAACTTATTTCAGACCGAATTTCATCAAAAAGACCTAGACTCGAGTTTCTCTTTGTATTATGCAGTTTTTCAGACTTTTAGAGAGCTTTGAGAGAGTTTATAACCTAGGGAGAAGAAGCATATTAGATCTTCATTGATAAGCTTTCCAAACCCTCTTTTTACTCTTGTTTATTGATTAATACGATCATGTCTCTCTTGAAATTGATTTGTGTTAATTCTCTGAACATGTGTGAGTAGTTTAATCGTTGGGTTTATGGTTCTCACAAAGGGGATTCATGATTTATTGATATAGGATTGCATGTTTAGGGAATTTATCTAATAGATCTTCGTCTATAATTAATCGTAATGCATGAAACTGAATTGATCACTTAGTTTCTGATCTTAGGTTGTTTAGCTGCTGGAAGGTGAATGATTAAAAGCCTGAAAGAATTATAGATGAGCAATTCTTCTTAAGCAAATGGAAGTTGATGTTTAAGTGAACTGTGAGCCTATCAAATCTGCTAGTAATGCATGACTAGAAATCAAGGGTCAACGAAAGTTAGTCTCGAGGTTTCTAGTGCATAGGGCGTTAATACTACGGAAGNTAGTAATGCATGACTAGAAATCAAGGGTCAACGAAAGTTAGTCTCGAGGTTTCTAGTGCATAGGGCGTTAATACTACGGAAGTAGATCAGTTCTAGATTAGAATTTGAGTTGAAGACGGTT